>VMDO01019175.1:0-40303 GCA_007922755.1 Pedetes capensis | reverse complement strand
TGAACTCAGGTGGGATATACTCAAGGTCATACCATGGCTCTCGTATACTTGTTCTAATTTTCTTCAGCTTCAGTTTGAACTTGCATATGAGAAGTTGATGGTCTGATCCACAGTCAGCACCTGGTCTTGTTTTGACATTTTGTACAGAGCTTTTCCATCGTCTCTTTCCACATATGTAGTCAATTTGATTCCTGTATGTCCCATCTGGTGAAGTCCATGTGTATAGTCTCCATTTATGTTGTTGAAAAAATGTATTTGTAATGAAAAGGTCATTGGTGTGACAAAATTCAATTGTGCCATCTCCAGCTTTGTTTTTGTCACCAAGACCATATTTTCCAACTACTGAGCCTTCGTCTTTGTTTCCAACCTTTGCATTCCAGTCACCAGTGATTATCAGTATGTCTTGATTGCATGTTTGATCTATTTCAAATTGCAGAAGCTGATAGAAGTCTTCCTTTTCTTCATTTGTGGCCTTAGTGGTGGATGCATAAATTTGAATAATAGTCATATTAACTGGCCTTCCTTGTAGGTGTATGGATATTATTCTATCACTGACAACATTGTATTTCATGACACATCTTGAAATGTCTTTTTTGATGATGAATGCAACCCCACTTCTCTTTAGTTTATCATTCCCAGCATAGTAGACCATATGATTGTCTGACTCAAAATGGCCTATGCTGGTCCATTTTAGCTCACTGATGCCTAGAATGTCAATGTTTATGCGCTCCATTTCTCTTTTAATGATTTCTAATTTTCCTAGATTCATACTACGTACATTCCATGTTCCAATTATTAATGGATGTTTACAGTTGTTTCTTCTCATTTTGAGTCGTGCCACATCAACAAATGGAGGTCCCTGGACTTTACCCCATTTCTGTCATCATGGTAGACTCTACTTTGAGGAGGCAACTCTTCCCCAGTAGTCTTTTCAGTGCCTTCCAACCTGGGAGGCTCATTTTCCAGCACTATATCTGACAGTGTTTCTTTGCTATTCATAGGGTTTTCAATGGCTAGTTGTTTCGGGAGTGGTTCACCAGTGCTTCCTCCCTAGTCTGTCTTAGTCTGGAAGCTCAGCTGAAAACCTGGGTAACCTTGCTTATATCTGAAGTACCAGTGGCATAGCTTTCAGCCTCATCACAACACACAAGCCACCATAGTGCGGCAAACTGACAGACGTGTGGGGGAAAAATGTTTAAGGAGATGGAAATATTGACTACTCCAATTTTGTCATTACAGATTGCTACACATGTATCAGATTATCACACTGTACTCAACAAATTTGTGCTATTAAAATAATAATTTAAAAAATTATTATGTGAAAATTTGAGGAAGAAGAAGATATATACAAAGTCTCAAGATAGCTCCCAATAAATTAGTCATTGATTACAACAGGAGAAAATAGCAATTATAGAGAGGAAACCTGGAAGCTACTGGTTTTTTGTCTGTTTGTGGTACTTGGGGGTTGAACCCAGGGCCTCACACATACTTTGCAAGTGCTCTACCACTGGGCTGAATCCCCAATCTATTTTTTATTTTTTATCTTGAGACTGTCTCACTAAGTTACACAGGCTGCCTCTGGCCTCAAACCTGTGATTGTCCTGCCTTTGCCTCCTGAGTCACTGGGATTACAGGCATGAGCCATCACACCTGGCTAGAGGCCACCCTTTTAACCAGTGATCCAAGTCAACATCACCAATGTGGCAATAACCTCATGTGTCTCTGATATGGCACTCTGAGAAGGCAGAGAATTCTCCAGTGCCTTGTCTTTCTACCCAAAATGTATCACCTGAATCTAATCATCAGAAACTGCAAAAAAACCAAATGGAGGAAAACTTTGCCTAATAATTGACCTGTGTTATTTCTAAATGTCAGAGTCTAATATGAACTACTTTACAAAACAAAACAAAAAGGCAAGGTCATTAGAAACACAAAGAAAGGCCAAGGATGTCGGGTTTAAGAGAGTAGAGAGATAAAGACAGCAAGCCTTTTATCCCAGCGTTTAGTAGGTGGAGGAAGAAAGATTTTACAGTTCAAGGTCAGTGTAGCTATGAAGTGAGAGAAGTCCTGGGGCGGGGGGGGGGGGGGGGGGGGGGGGGGGGGGGGGGGGGGGGGGGGGGGGGGGGGGGGGGGGGAATGAATATGAATGGATGAATTAAATGTGGTATGTGATCCTACACTGGATCCTGAACCAGGGAGAAATTAGTTACTGAGGATATTCCCAATTGACACGGATGAAAAGGCACCTGGACAGTGCTGTGCGCACAGCATCCTAGTGGAACCTCAGGTGTGCATGGGCCTGTAAAGAGTGTCCAGGTTCCATCTGAGGAGTTTTGCACACGCTGCTTTTGTAAGCTTCTTCTGGGAGGCCGAGGCAGGAGGATTGTGAGTCCAAGGTCTGCCTGGACTATATTGTGATAGTACTTTTCAAAAAGAACAGATGAGAAAAAAGAAGATGGGCACAGTGGTGCCCACCTGCAATCCCAGCAACTCAAGAGGTGGAGCAAGGAGAATCACAAGTTCAAGGCCAGATTTATTCTGGGTAATTTAGCGAGACCCTGACTCAAAATAAAAAATTTAAAACGTGCTGGGAGTGTAGATCAGTGGTAGAGTGCTTGCAAAGTATGTGAGAGGCTCTGAGTTCAACCTCCAAGTACTGAAAAAAAAAAAAAAAAAGAAAACAGGAAGAAAAAAAGAAAGAAATTCTGAAACTCAAATGGATTCACAATTTAACTGCATTTTTCTCAATGAAGAAGAAATGTAGAATATTTTAGAGCTGGTATGTAGCTAAGTGGTATAGCATTCATCTAGATTGCCAGAGGCCCTGGGTTTGATCACTGATAGCACCACAAAAAAAAAAAAAAAAAGAGACAGATGTGGTGGCACACACCTGTAATCTTAGCACTCAGGAGTCCCAGGTAGCCTGGGCTACATACAGAGACCCTGTCCCAAGAAAAAGAAAGAAAGAAGAAAGAAAGAGGAAATAAAGAAAAGAAAGAAAGGAAGGAAGGAAGGAAGGAAGGAAGGAAGGAAGCAACAGAGAAAGAAAGAGAGAGGAAGTGGGGGAAAAAACTGGGGAGAGATAGAGGGAGAGAGGGAAAGAGAAAGAAAAGGAGAAAGAAAAGAAAAAAGCAAAGGAAGGGAAAGAAAGAAAGAAAGAAAATTAAGGACCTTCTTCAAATCAAGGGGTACTATATCCAGTCGTTCAGGTTGAGCACCATACCAGGGTCTGGTGTGGGAGACGATATTCACATCATAGACATGGGGACGTGAAGAGATGGCTGGAGATACCAGCCCAAGAGCTAAAGCTGCAGAAGACAGTCCTCTCCTACTTAAACTCAGCCCCACACACCAGAACGTGGGCACACTCAGAAGAACATGCATGTGCAGTGCCCACATCTCCTCTGCACCACTGCACCTATCTCAGCCATATTCTAAGGGTCCCCCAAACTAAATCTCTTGCTTGCCCTCTCCAATTTTCTACCCTTCTCCACTTTGAACCTCATATATGAGCTGCCGGGGACATCTGTGTCCTGGTAATGGGAGGCAGGGGCAAGCAGGGAGTCTAAGAAGGTGAGGGAGAGGGCACAGGTGTGCCCTCAGCAAGAACCACCACAGGGGGTGCTCAGAAAAGCTCTCTGCTGGCCACAGTGAGGATAGGGCTGCCACGTACAGTTGTTCAAGCTACACAGTAAGGTACTAAACATAACACGATTTTACTTAAGGAAAGAGCATCAATTTCTAATTTCCACAGAGATGCCATATGGATAGATCGAGGTCCCACTAGTAAGTGACAGACACAGCTTTCAATCCCAGGCCCCACTCCATTATCAGCAGTTTGACTTTGGAGATAAAAATATGGTTATGGAGGATTCCATGGCTTTGGAAAAGTCATAACTATAAGGTATCATAAACAATTGTCCAATTCTGCAGCCAGCAGATGCTGGAGATCAGCTAATCTGCTCCTGGTCTCAAGTCATACGAGAATACCCCTACTAGGAGAGATGGATGTGTGTGGCATCCTCAAAAATGCCACAGCTTCGGGGGTGGGGGGGCAGTACACCCCTGTAATCCCAGCAACTCAGGAGGCTAAGGGAGGAGGATCACTAGTTCAAGGTCAGAGGCAGCCTGTGTAACTTAGCAAGAATCTGTCTCAATAAAAAAATTAAAATGGGGCTGGGGATGCAGCTCAGTGATAGAGCACTTTCCTGGCACAGAAGAGGCCCTGAGTTCAGTCCCTTGATACATAACAAAAACAAAAAGAAAAAAGAAAAAGAAAAAGAAAAACATCAAAACCACTGCAGCTCACAACCATCTCTTATTTGTTTGTTTTTCTGTTTCTATTACATTTAGATCGGTATCAGGCATTTAGAAATGAATGTGTTTTACAATGTTAGTATTCTTTCTTTGAGTGAGTATGGAGTGTGGGGGTAGGGCCTCAATAAGAGGGATGTGTGTGTGTGGTGCTCGGGATGGAAGCAGGGCTCTTGCACCTGGCAAGCATGCTTTTTATCACGGAGCTACACCCAGCCCCTCAATAAGACCTGAAACTCCTACAGAACACATCACACATCCTTGCATCTCCCACAGCACCTCAAGATGCTCATCAGCTCTTCTTTCATCAGTGTTAAGATGTTTCCGTCTCTGTGGTCTGAACTTAAACAAATGAAAATGCCTCTAAGAAGAAATTAAATAACCTATAAATGATAGATTGTGATAAATATTTCTTTCCTTTACCTCCCCTTCTAATGCAGAAAGAATAGGAAAATTCATTTAAGGATATTAATTTAAGGCCATTTGTTAAGTATCAGGTATTGTGCTGGATACTGAGGATAAAATGATCCACAAAAAAGAATCTCTTTTCTTGAGTTCTGTTGTCCACATGGCCAGAAAAAATTACCCTCGATTGTTATGTGGAATTATGAACAAGGATGGTGTACAAAACAGGACTAATGTGATGTATTAATGATTTTCTGGGATTTAAAGAAGGGTAGGAGGTGGCAGTTTGAAGGGGATGTTTGAACAAGGCCTTGAAGGATGAACAGGAGTTCACAGAGCTAAAAAGCAGTAAGAGCATTACAGGCAGAGGAATTGAAATAAGAGAAGCCACTTTCAATGTTAAAAGAGACCTCAAGCCAGGTTTGCTGGCTCACCCATAATCCTAGCACTCCCAAGCCTGAGGCAGGAGGATCACAAGTTCAAGGTCACCCTAGGCTACAGAACTATGACCTAGTACAACTGCTAGGGAAATGACCCCCAGTTAAAGCCAGCTGATCAGAAAAGAGAAAAGTGCTTCCCACCAGCCTGGGCCAGACCAGGCACTCCATGGATCATCTCATCGTCATCCTCGAGGCTCTTCAGAGCCAGGCACTTGCTTTTACATACTTTTAGTTTAAAGATGTTTAGAGCTGTTTAAATTATGCATGTTATTGTTTTCCTATATCTAGACATTGGGAGAAGGACCTGGCAACCCCCTCCCAAAAATCAATCTGCCATTGAAAACCCTATGAACAGCAGAGAAGCACTGACAGTAGTGTTTCCCCTGTTGTACAGAGGGTCGCTATGAGTCAGATACCAACTCGAGGGCACCTAACAACAACAACAAATATCTAGACAAGGACTATTTTTAAAGCCAAAGACCAAAAGTCACACTCACCCTCAGGCATTTATTTTGAACCTGGGAATTTCCCCAGGGCCTGGAATTCTGTGTCTGGGATCCAGATTTGGGGGTAATTGTTGGGCTCCCCACAGCCCCTGCCAGCCCCAGTACCATCTGTTCAGCAGGACACCATTTCCCAAGGGTTCAGGTCAGCGGTCCCCTGGGAACTCTGCCCCAACAGGACAGCAGCTCTGATGACCCACGACAAAGGACAAAGCCCTAAGTGTTCAGAGTATCTGCTTCCCTCCCTGGGGGGAAGCCTGAATCTCTCCGGGTGGCTGTGTGGCTTTGTGAACCACTGGCCCTGTTGGCACCTCAAGGCCCAGGAGTCCAGCTGCTCCCCCGCCCCAGCCCATGAAGGGAGGGAGCCTGTGTCCCAGAATCCCAGCACGGGAACAAAGCTATCTGCCCATCTCTGCAGGGCGGCAGCCTCACCCTCACACCTGCCAGGCTGGGCCTTCTCTTTCTTGGTTAACTTCTTTGTCCACCTAGTTCAGTTCCCGGTCCATGGGCAGCTCTTGATTAAGGCTTGTAGTTATTACTAGCCCAGGTTTGTGATAGATTGGGAATCAGGAGGTGTAGGTAGATTGATACTGTTCCACCTGTGACCAGTTGCCTGCCTGAGCCTATTTCCTCATCTTCCAAATGGCAGTAAGAAGTTGGGGTGTGGCTTGGTGACAGAGCTCTTCCCTTGTACACTGGAGGCCCTGGGTTCAACCTCTGGCACCACAAAAGAAAGAAAGGAAGCAAGGAAGGAAGGAAGGAAGGAAGGAAGGAAGGAGCTAGGAAAGAAAATCGTGTCTGATTGCCTCCTGGTTGTTCCTCATCCACAAGCACAGTTACAAAGAGCAGAAAGAAGCACTTTAAGGTGGCTCAGGGCTGGGCGTCTACATCCTAGTTAGATCACCCTGGAAGAGTGATGTAAATTCCTGCATACTTCAGCATTCCTCATCTGTAGAATGGGATTATAACAGTTCCTACTTCACCAGATCATTGGGGGTGGGGGAATTCAATGAGAAAATGCTTGTACAGAGCTTAGGACAGTGTCTGGTGCATGACATTTACTCATCATCCACTCTATGGGAGATACTGAAGTTTTTTGTAGTGGTGGTCCTGGGGAGGTTGAACCCAGGGCCTTCCATGTACTTTATGAGCACTCTACCATAAGCTGCACCTGCAGCCCAGGTACTGCTGTTACAGAGAACAAAGGCAGAGCTGGCTGTGCGCAGTGGCGCATGCCTGAAGTCCCAATAATTGGGAGGCTGAGGTGGGAGGATCACTTGAGCTCAGAAATTTGAGACTAGCCTGGGCAACACAGTAAGACTCTGCCTCACAATAAATAATAAATAAATAAATAAATAAATAAATAAATAAATAAAAGACAGCTCTTGTTGTTGTTAGGTTCCATCAAGTTGTCTCTGACTCATAGCGACCCTTATAGGGTTTTCAATGGCTGATTGTTTCAGGATTGCCTTGGGAATGGATTGCCACATCCTTCTCCCATTTTTGTGGTGTTGGTTATCAAACCTGGGACCTCAGAGACTGCAGAGCGGCACTCAACTGAGCTAAATCCCAGCAAAAGACAGTTCTAGCATGGTAACTATGGAGAGAATCAAATGAAATAACAATAGCAAAAAGCAGATCAAGTGTGTCATTAATCCCCCCACACATTCCACTTCAAATGTGTGTGTGTGTGTATGTGTGTGCTGGGTCTTCCCACTGTGTGACGTGGCCCCACCTACCTCTCTACAGCCTTGTTCCTTATGCTACAGCCACAGTGATCCTTTCTCCTCCACGTGCTATGCTCAGAATGGAACCTAGGGCCTTGTGCATGCGCTCTACTGAGCTGCAGCCCAGCCCTTTCTGGGCCTTGAGCCCCCCAAGTTCTTTCCCTGAATCTGGCTTCCGCTGTCCTTTCCACATTGACCTGTGCCTCATACACTGGCTCATCAGCACCTCCCAGGAATGGGTCATTCTTGTTAGGTGTTGGGTTAGGTGGTGTTATTAGGTGTAGGGTTTGACTCACAGACACCTTATGTACAACAGAATGAAACAGTCCCCAACACTGTACCATGCCCCAGCACTATGTCAGTGCTTCTCTGCGGTTTTCAATGGATGATTGTTTGGGGAGTGGGCTGCCAGGTCCTTCTCCCATTTTTAAGGGGCTGGGGATTAAACCCAGGGCCTCAGAGAGAGCAGAGCAGCAGAGAGCGCAGAGCAGCCAACCCCCAGCCCAAACTTGTTAGAAATCCAAATTCCTTGGCTCTACCCAGACCTGCCACTCAGGAATCCCAGGGTGGGCCCTACCATTTGGGGATGCACACTCTAGTTTAAGAGCCCCCAGCCTAAAATACCTCTCTGCTCTGTGGTACCCCTCCCCCCTGGAGTAATTCTTTCTATTCCTCTCATAGGAGCCCCTGCTGCCAAAAGAGATTTGCCAGGCAATCTGGTTTTTTCTTTAACTTATCATCTGGTTTGGGAGGAATCAGAAGTCCCTTAAAGAGGCTAGTCTGGAACATCCACCCCACGAGAATGGTTCTGGATGCATGACAGCAGAAGGTCTGGGGACATTGTAGAGTTCCTGGCCACGAAGTCTTTTCAGAAAGAGAAAACAAATCACAGAGGGCTGGAGCAGGAGAAGTGGCTTAAGTGGAGAGAAAGTAAGTCACTTGGGGATGTTTAGCACCTAATGTAAGAGCAGAAATGTTAAAGATGTAATTAACACTTACATTTTAATCTCAATGGTAGCTAAATACAGATCCAAACATGAGCCTGAATATAACAAAAATAGCCCCAGGAGGAAGGATGAAAGAAAATCTAAAAAAGATGTTGCAAGAAAAACAGTTAAGTTACTGATACCTAGAACATTTGGGGGGTTTCTTTTGAAGGTATCATCTCATTGTGGTACACACACACACACAGTAAAGTTCCCCAATGGCTGTTGTGTAAATAATTGGTAAATGCATAGATCATTTGCAAGTATACTGTTGGCACATCTTGAGGCTGTGTTCACTGGGCAGACTCCACACTCCCCTGACAAGTAGTAGCTTCCTTCCTCTACTAAGCTGAAGCCCAGCCCTTTCTGGGCCTTGAGCCCCCCAAGCTCTTTCCCTGAATCTGGCTTCCACTGTCCTTTCCACATTGACCTGTGCCTCATACACTGGCTCATCAGCACCTCCCAGGAACGGGTCATTCTTGTTAAGTGTTGGGTTAGGTGGTGTTGTTAGGTGTAGGGTTTGACTCACAGACACCTTATGTACAACAGAATGAAACAGGGAAAAGCAGAGAACCTGGAAAAAATGGAGAAACCTCTGCAGGTGCATTTTATCCAGGGGAAGGCAACGCGATCACTGGGCTGGAGAGCCAGGGCCCCAGCCACCGCCTCCAGCCCATTTCTGAAGGAGTAATGCAATTGTGAGGGGCCAGAGGAGCCACAAATAGAACAAGGAGGAAAAGAAAAATCAATACGCAGCAAAGAGGAGGAAGGGAGACCAGCGCGGTATCTGAAGGTTGCTGTCAAAAAGGAAATGGGCAGTGAAGTTGGCAGCCCTGCACTTCACATCACAGGGAGCAGCCCGGCCTGGGTTCCCAGACACGTACTGAGCAATATTCCTCCAAACACTCCAGGACCAACACCATTACCCCTCTTCCATCCATTGAGGGATGGAGAGTCTGAATGATCGCAGAACGTGCTCACTTACATTATCAATTGAAGCATTCAGATTTGAGACCAGGTTCCCAACTCCTCATCCCCAGCCCTTTCCAAACCACCACAGCTGGGTGGTCTAAGAGGTTACTCCCAGAATATGAACTGAAAGAGTCTGGGAGCAGAGAGGACCTCTGTACCTGTGCTTACGGAGCTGGCTTCCCCAGGCTGATTCACTTGGGAAACAGCCCCAGGGGAAACCTGACTCCCTCATTCCCCGCCCGTGCAGACTGATGCATATCTCTGAAAGCAGCGAGTGTGAGGTCCACAAGTGGCCTCCGCAAGGCCTCAGAAAAGGCACACCTTTCTCCTTGGGATTTAGTCCTCATTCTTCCCTCTTCCTGGAGGGTGTGCATCAGAGAGAAGCAGGAAGTGACAACTGTGGGGCTCCCTAGGCTGAAATCTACACTCTTTCCTGATGGGCTTTCCACAGGGGAAAGTAGGGACTCCCCTTTATTGATCCACGCCCTGAGCCCCTGGGACCCAGGATTGCCCCTCTCCCTCCCTCCCACTCTGCAGCATTTTCATTGGCGAATATAAGAGAACTCGATAAATCAAAGTGGTTTCCCCAGCAACAGCAGGAGAAGCAGGTTTGCTTACGCCAGGTAAATAATGCATGAACTCAGGCTGGGAAATACGGCAAGTTCATGTTACTAACGGGTTCACTGAACTGCTGGGCTGGGCTTCTAAGCTGCAGTCCCAAGGGGTAAGGTTGCAATTCCCCCCCAGCCCCTCCTCTCCGAAGGAATTCTGTCTGTGTTCAGGGTTTTCAGAGGTTGGAGTTCTTTACCCCTTCCTCCTCCTCCTCCTCCTCCTCCACCTCCTCCTCCTCCTCCTCCTCTCCCTTTCCTCACTGGGGTCTCACTATGCTACTGCCTCCTCCCTAAATCAAGCCCTCTGCATTGAGAACCAAAGACTAGGCATCCATCCTCCAAGTAGCTCCTCCCATCTTTAGAGACAAGGTGTGATGAGAGGCTTAGATTTGCGAAGTCAGATGGAGCAGGGACCCAGCATTCTCAGGTCTACTGAAGATGGGTCACTTCCAAATCCATCAGATATACCTGCCAGACCAGCCAGGTCCCCACACTCCCTGGCACAGATGGCCTCTGCCAAGAAGAAATGTAAGCTGAACCAAATTGTAAAAGAACAACTTGTGATAAAGACTGTGCTCCTCCTTTGCCCCTGAGAACAACTGATACTGAATCTGCGTCTCTCCAGCCTCTGGGTAGAAGTTTGACCTGCTCTGATTTGCACCTTGAAAGTAGTAAGTTCTTTTAATTTTTTAAATACCAAATTGTAGTATAATAGAAAAACAAAAAACCTTTTTCAAACTGCATAGCAACCTGCTCCCAGTTTGACAAAAATCCCACCACAAAGAAAATCACTCATTTCAGTGACTGAAAATTCAGAACAAGGAGGAATTTTGAAATGCCAATCATCAGAAACTGGAAGGTTTTATTGGGGGAAAGGTAAAAGTTTAGTATCTGCCCCAAAAGAATTGCAACCTTGTGAGTGTCCCGTGAGGGTAGCCAGCCTTCCTTTCCAAAGGAGTCCTGTCTGTTTTCAGGGGTTTTGTTTTTAGGAGCTAGGCCTCCAAAGCAGCTGGGGTGTAGCACAGTTGGTAGAGTGGTGCTCTGCGCTCTCTGACGACCCAGGTTCAATCCCCAGCACCACAAAAATGGGAGAAGGATGTGGCAATCCACTCCTGAAGCAGTCTCGAAATAACCATTGAAAACCCTATGAGGGTCGCTGAGTCAGACCCAACTGTATGGCACCTAACAACAACAACAAGCCCTCCAAAGCTGAATAAGATGAAACACTCTCAGATGTGCATAGGAACTGATAATGATCCCAGTGTCTTGTCCATCTGTCCCAGCAGATGTGGAGAGGGTAGCTAGGCCTCTATCTTACATCCTCATGCTGCCTTGCACCAAGTAGATACCATCTAGATGAACAAGATAATATAGAAAAGCTGATGCAGTCATCTAGTCCCGTGAGAAAAAAAATTAAGAAGTTACTTTAACACAAGCAATGAGATTTAGGCAACTATTGCCATTTGTCATGTCTATTCTAACACTGTCGTGGTATTATAAAATGGTCAGACAGCAGAGAGTGTATAGAACATCAAAGTGTTAAAGAGTAACTATCTATGGAAATGCTCACATTAAAAGCCCCCCTGTACCCCAGGTGGAAAGGAGGAAATTCACACTGACAACAGAGACGCTCCGTGGTTGCAAAATAAAGCGAGTCTACTGTGAGTATCATAGCAACCTAGTTGATCTCTGAAAATTACAGTGATTTTGCATTAAAACCTGAAAACTGAACAGCAAAATCTGTTAGAAAAATGATAGAGTGGAGGTGGAGGGAGACTCGGGAGAAAATGCAAACAGGATAATTAGAAATTCCTCAGCCTCCCATTAAAGCTAGTTGTTCTTGTTCTTGGTGGTGGTAGTGGTGGTAGTGGTGTTAGGTGCCTTCAAGTTGGTGTCCAACTCATAGCGACCCTATGTACAACAGAAACACTATTGTCAGTGTTTCTCTGCTATTCATAGGATGTTCGATGGCAGATTGTTTTGGGGGAGTGGGTTGCCAGGTCCTTCTCCCAAGCCTACAGACCTGGTGTTCCCAGACAGTCTCCCATCCAAGTTCTAACCAGAGCCTACTTTGCTTAGCTTCCAAGATCTGACAGGATAGGACGCCACAGTGGCTGCAGGCATTAAAGGTACTTAGGTACAGTCATATGGATGGTGCAATATTTAACCTGTGACAGAAAGTGAGGTGTTTAGTCAGAACTGAGCATGTGGTTGCTCCAGGATCATACATTCACCACTACACATCACAAGCTCATACAAAATGAAAACATACTCAATAACAACCATCTGACGACATGATTGAGGGTGTAATTAGAGGACATGCCACCCTGTCTGCCGTGGATCATGCAAACAGGTATATAATGATTACACAGCAGTAGTTAGCTCTCAAATGTGGGCTGATAAATGGATTGGTGCAATATGATAGCACAAACCGAAGGAGGCTGTGGAAAATCACGCCCACAAAATGTTCTAGGATTAGCCCAGGCGCTGTGCCCCATGCCTGTAATCCCAGCAACTCAGGAGGCTGAGGCAGAACGATGGCAAGTTGAAGGCCAGAGGCAGCCTCTGCAATTTAGTGAGAACCTGTCTCAAAATAAAAACAGGGCTGAGGGTGCAGCCCCGTGGTCGAGCACTTGCCTAGCCTGTGGGAGGTCCTGAGTTTAACCCCTGGTACTGCAAAAAATAAAAATAAAGCCCAAACCAAAACAAAAACCTGTCCTGAGACTGAGAAGTGACAGCAGATAAAGAAATGCTGTCCAACTGAGCAGACAGTCTGTTGGAGAAGACGAATAATTACTGAGTAGGTTATTACCAAAAGTCTTGGTAGAAACATCACCCAACCTTTTGAAAACAAAAATATAATGTGTGTCCCCTAGCAAGATAGCCCTAGAGTAACTGTGGAACCTGAGAAAGTCTTGTAGTAAAATCTGCTGTCTCCTTGGAAGCTGGAGAAGTTTCCAGAGACTCATAGCCCAAGTCTCAGGTATCAAGACCTAGCACACCTTGGCATCAATTCAAAGGGCAGGACACCTAGAAAACTGCCATATAAGTATGGCATTCCTATCCTAGCAACAGATTATTTTCACATTGTTGGCAAGAACTGTTATAATAAATTACATAACAACATTACACTTACAGTTTTATGCCCTACAGTTACAGTTTTACGGATACATTGTTGTGGAGTCATAGCAACCCTTACCTACAACAGGCAAAATGCTATTGTCAGTGCTTTTCTGCTATTCATAGGGTTTTCAATGGCTGATTGTTTTTTGGGAATGGGTTTTCAAGTCTGTCTCCCAAACCTACAGCACCTGGTTTTCCCAGGTGGTCTCCCATCCAAGTACTAACCAGGCCTGACCCTGCTTAGCTTCTGAGACCTGACAGAATCCAAAGCCACAGTGGTACAGCTGCAAGCTCACAGTATATACAGATACTTTCAAAGTGCTAAGAGACTGGGCTGTAGCAGCTCAGCCACAGAGCATGTGCTCAGCATGCACAAGGCCCTGGTTTCAATCCCTAGCACCCCCCATAGAAAGAAATGAAAAGGAAAAAAGCCCTCTTGCTCCTTTTATTAAACTTATATTTTTGTTTCTATTCTCCCATTTTACCACCTCAAGAAAACTGTGGGATTTGGAATAGCATTTATAAGAGAGAAAACAGCTGGGCCTTCTAATCCCTAAAATCATTCAATGATTTCAAGCCTATCTGTGTGACTTGGTCCGTCCGTCACTGTAGCTACGCTGGGACATCCATTCTCTCATGGATGTGTCCCCACAGATCTGAGGGCATCAAATGATGCCTTCCACTCCTTCATATGCTTTCCCTTATGCTTTCCCAGTGACTGAGAGGAATAACTGGAAAATATTTGGGGCCTTAAGTTGCTAGGCAATTGCAAAGCTCTGCTTCCCTGAGAGTGTGTAAAACATGCAACCAGTACGAATCTGAGGCCTTCCCTCTACCCCATCCTTGACCTGCCACCTTTCCAAGGGCACACACACTTCTCAGGAATGTTCTGCCCAGGGCTGACTCACCTGGCCACAGCCCAGGGCCTCTCCAGGAACTGCAAGGAGTAGTTGGTGGGTCTGGAAGCACCAATCCACCCAGCCTTGTGGAGGGATGGCCCCACAGAACCGCCGAAGCTGTCTGGGGCCTTTGGTCAGGTCCTTGGTGAGTGCAGAACACGGGAGGAAAGGCCAGTGGCCAGCAGGGCAGAGGGCCAAGCAAGAATTGCGCGGTGCTTCCAGAAGGGCTTGGTCCTGAGGCACAGAGCCTCTGCCCCTACAAACACATCCTTGTCCCTGTTACCCGCCAGCTGGAGGGCTGGGACTGTAAATCAGGGGTTAGTGTGCCTGCTTACCATGCAGGAGGCCTGGGCTGGATCCACTGCAGGAAGTCTCTTTGGAGAGCCAGAGGTGTGGACTGTGGCCCAAGCCCCTGATCTCCACCCCTCCTCCAGCGGCTCTCCTTGACCAGATCACATTCCACCCACCCCCGCACCTGGCTCTTCTCCCAGTTTTTCCAGAATTCTTCCCTGCTCTTAAAATATCAAGAGCTCCACTTTTAACTATACTGATCCCTGCTTGGGCTCCTCCTCCCCCAGCCTTGCTCTGCCTTGAAGGGAAAACCAAAGGATACCCTCAGGGGAGGCCCCCACCCCTGCACCCCAACTACACGCACCTAGCCTGCCTCACAGCCTGCAGATGAAGCCTGAGACTGGCTGGAAGGAGGAGGAATTGGAAGATAGCACCCTGGGCTCTGTCCTCCCCTTCCCCTGCACACGCCTAACCCACAGTCTCAAGCCCTGCCCCCATCTCTTAGCCACCTCACCACCACTACTTCTGGGCCCAAAGAGCACCTGCTACTGTATCGCAGCACCAGAAAGTCTCCAGGGCTCTTTCCCATGCTCACAAAGGCTCTGCAGAGCATGTGACAGGATCACCTTCGAAGAGCACGAAACTGAGGCTAGGAGCAGTTATGTGCACAGGGTACAGCAAATGGCAGAGCAGGAATGAGCCAGCACTGCAACATCATCACACCTGCCCACTGTCCTACAGTACCTGCTCCTTGCCAGGAGAGGTCGTTCCCCTTTTCACCCCCCACTCATATCTGCGGAAACTGAGGCACACATTATTTCTCCTCCCTATTCTTGACCTCCAGAGAGGTGATGAATACAAATTGCAGCAGCCCCAGGAAGTCAGGCCTCTCCTTTGATCTTGCCTGTGAAGAGCCTGCAGAGGTACAGGGCATGATGAGAGTCACCCAGAGGCAAGCCCAGGGCTCCTGAGACAGTTCTGAGGGACCCAGTACGAGGAGACAAGGACAGGGTCTGTGGGGCTCCCTGCTGTGCCCCAGGGAGCCCCGCCACACCTGGCTCTGGGCTCTAGGAAGAAAGCTGCAGCTGCACTCCTGGGCCTCTGAGACTCAGCCACCAAATGGCATGCAAATGGGCACTTGCTCCCACAAAGATGTATTATGCATGGGCTTTCTGTTCCCTTCCCTGAGAAATTCACTAGCCATCACCTCTGCTGCGTGCAGCCCTCAGCCTGTGTCAGGAGTTTCTTGTCATTTGGTTTCTGTTGCCAAATTCAGCTCCCTGGGCTGGGGGGCATCCAAGGGACTCCAAAGGTTTGGGATGTGGCCCCTGGTGTGGGTACAGGAAACCACTTTCCCCACATCCTCCAAGGTCGCCCTGCCTTGGTAGTACAGGGAAGGGCCAAAGGGAGAAGGAGGGGACTGACCTGCTCAGTTGGGGCCACCCCAAGTGGGAGCTGGAGCCACTTGACTGTGCCCCAGCACCCACTTGAACCTGGAGGCCTCACTGCAGGTGGGTGGGGGAGGCTTGGATGGGAGCCTGAAGGCGTGGAAGGTGCAGATGGGGAGGACCAGGACACAGTCCTGAGGCTCCAGACAGGATCAGGCTGGAGGACATCCCCTCCCACACTTGCTCACGCCACCCCCACATACATGCTCAACCATAGCCCTATCCCCCGCACAGATTCAACTCCCACTGGACACATGCACCCAGACTCACCATGCCCCCACGCCCCCACTCCCATGCGTACAATGCACACATACACCCACACACTCATGCAGGTACATGTTCACACACCCACCCAGATGCTTCATGCACTCCCACACCTTCAAACACATGGAACTCTGCAACACACACCCTCACAGACACACCCTCACCCAACACACACAGGTGTGCGTACTTAGAACTCACGTGCACGCACACCCACAATCACCTGGCGACATCACACAACCCCATATCACACACACTCATTCACAAGTACACACACACTCTCTCTCACGTGATGGTATTATCTCCAAGGTCACAGACTTGAGCTCTTCTTCATTCATGAAGGGCTGGGGAGGCAGCTTTCCAAAGTCGCTAGGATACAGGCTCCGTGGGTGGTTTCGATGGCTAATAGACAAGTTCCCAAGCTCTGTGGGAGTGACGACTGGGGAAGTGGGAATCATGTTCCCTTCCACAGCAACTTCTCATCAGTGGTAAGGGATTTGGCTGATAAGGGACAAGAAACCCAAAAGCAAGAATCAATTAGGCTTTGGAGGTAGACAAACTGCCAGACAAGAAAGTGACACTTGCCTGGCTGAAGACTGGGAAGCCAGTTACCCGCAAGCCACCATTGACAGAGCATCTACCCGGGGCCAGGGCTGAGCTGACAGGGAGGAGACCCAGGTCTACTGGCCGGGAAGAGACACCAGGCCAACTCACAAATGATAACCTTCAATACAGGGCATAGCACAGCTTACCAACAAAGGCTTTCAACTGAAAGGGCAGTCACAGAAGGCCTAAGTCACTGTAGGCTGCAAAAATCAGGGAAGGAAGAGGATAAAACAGCATCTGGGTAGGAAGATCGGCATGAGATAAGACTCCAAGGTAAGATGGTGGAAGGTGTGAAGAGGCAACTTTGAAGAACTAGGCATTAACAATCAAGTCCCTGCACTGCCCTGAAGTGAGGAATCTGCTCTGGAATTCATTCTTGCTTTGTTTGAGGACAGAGAAAACCTCTGACCACACTTTAGCCATACTTACAGGTTTGCCTCCTCCAGGAAGCCACCCAAGATCCCCCTTCTCAGAACCCAGCACCTTTGTTACCTATAAGATATTTATTTGTTTGTTTGTTTGTTTATTTTGTGATCTCAAACTTAGACCAAGTCAGCAAGTTTTTATAGCAACTACCTCACAAATAGCAGAATCTCTATCTACCAGGGCAAGTCATATATATAAAGATCTACACTGCCAGACTTAGTGAGGCAAATGCCATTTCTTAACATAGAGCATCATAAAAGTTAAGATAGGACAATGAGAAACAGCTTAATGGAGGAGGTAGTGTCCAAGGAGGGCTTGAAAAGGCAGGCTAAATGTCGTCTTTTACTCTTCACTGGCTTACATCTAAATTTCATTTATTGTGACATATACATCGTCATTCCTCACAATGCCTAGCACAGAACCAGGCAATCTTGTTCATTCATTCAACACCTACTTGTTTGCTTACTTGTTGGCATGGTCATTGGTGGAGCTTCTAGAAGCCTTTTCTACCCTCAGAAAAGCCAGAGCCCCCATCCACCATGCTCCCAGTCCCATGAGCCTGTTGTTGCTAGGGAAGCCTGGAACATTGCCTTGAGCAGCTCCCTGGCTGCCACCTTTTTACTCTGCAGGTCAGAATCTCTTAATGGAGTGCAACTTAGAATCTTAGAACTAAGACCTCAGAGATATTGTTCTATGTCTTCCTTCTACAGCCATGGTCTAGGATTACAAATGGACTAGGCAAAGTCCCAAAGATGATTCCATGAGTTGAAAGCAAATCATACATTAACAGTGTGCTTTTAGCTAGGCATGGTGATACACACCTATAATCCCGGCACTCAGGAAGCTGATGCAGGTAGATCCTGAGTTCAAGGCCAGCCTGGACTACATAGGTAGACCCTATCTCAAAAAATAGAATAAAAGACAAGAAAAGACCACCCGGGTACAGTGTTCACTGCCACCCACCTATAATCCTAGAGACCTAGGAATCTGAGGCAGGAGGATCTTGTCAAGTTCCAGACCAGAGGCAGCCTGTGCAATTTAGTGAGACTCTGTTTCAAAATAAAAAAATAGAAATTAGGCTAGGGTTGCAGCCCAGTGGTAGAGCATTTGCAAAGTACGTGAGAGGCCCTGGATTCAACCCCCAAGTACTGCCAAAAAGAAAAGTGCAAAAAGTGTGCCTTCAAGTAACTTGATAGTGGATAATCCTAACAAACACTATATGTCAGCTACCTAATGCAGGTCAACACACCTAGTGATGTGATGAAAATGGCTCTTTCCGCCCAAGGTCTTCCTCCTCAAACCCATAAATCCAGTTTAATCACACACACACACACACACACACACACACACACACACACACACACACCGCAGAGATATTTGGCCAACATTCCTCAAAACTATCAAGGTCATCAAAAACAAAGCTGGATGCAGTGGCAAATGGGACTCGGGAGACTGAGGCAGGAGAACCACCTGTTCAAGACCAGAGGCAGCCCGCATGACTTAGCGAGACCTGGTCTCAAAATTTAAAAATAGGTAAGTAAATAAGAAATGGGCTGGGGGTGCAAAGCCAGTGGTGGAGCACTTGCAAAGTATGTGTGAGGCCCTGGGTTCAACTCCCAAGTGCTGCCAATAAACAAACAAACAAACAAACAAACTACATGGAAGGGCCAAGAAACTGGTGATAGCTGAAGGGCCTAACAAGCACAATGACTAAATGTAATATGACGTTTTAGATGGGATGCTGAGATAGAAAAAGTACTTTAAGTAAGAAATAAATCTGGGGCTCCGGATGCAGCTCAGCGGCAGAGCACTCACCTAAGCATTCACACTGCACAAAATATGAATACAATGGGGGCTTTAGTTAATAATAATGTATCGGCTAGATAATTACTTATGACAAATGTGCCATACTGATGCAAGACATCAATTATAAGGGAAACTTGGTGAGAACATACGGGAACTCTGCATTATTTTGGCAATTTTTCTGTAAAACTAAAATGATTCTAAAAGAAAACTTTTATTTAAAGAAACCTGCTTTCAAAAAACTCCCAAACAAACAAACAAAACAAAAAAGAAGGTAGGTGTGGTGGCGCACACCTATTTTCCAAGCATCTGGGAGACAGAGGCAGAAGGATCGAAAGTTCCAGGCTAGTTTGGGCTACATAGTGAGACCTCATCTCAAAAAACAAAAGCAAACCCCAAAAGCCAGGATTATAGGTATGTGCCACACATGGTGCACACCTGTGTTCCAGCACCTGAGGAGGCTGAGACACGAGGATCGCAGGTTCAAAGCCAGAGGCATCCTGTGCTACTCTGCAAGATCCTGTTGCTCATCCTGCCCTATCACATGGTTGCTGGACATATTACATGTCCCTTTAGGTTCTTCGTTGCTGTTACAGTTTAGCCAACTTTCCTTATGTTCAATGGCCTTGGCAGTTTTGAAGAGTTCCAGCCAGGTATAACCATCTCTCAGTATCCATGGGTGTTCCCAGACACTCCCCTGCCCCAAGGATGCCAAAATCCATGAAAACTGAAGTCCCTTATATTTGCATACTTAAGCATTGTGTCTTCACAAAAAGCGTTGTGTCTTCACCTACTCATATCCTCCTGGACACTTGAAATCATCTCTAGATTAGTTGTAACACCTAATACAATGTAAATGCTTTGTAAGTAGTTATTACACTGCAGTATATAAGGAACAATGACATGAAGTAAGTCTGTACATGTACAGCACAGACCCATCAAAGGCCCAATTTCATAGTACATGGCCCAAGGTTAGTTGAATCCATAGATGCAGGTACAGGTGGCCAGATGTATTTTGTACGACATCCCTCAGTTGAGATTTGTTCGATGTTTTCCTAGCTTGATTTCAAGTCACTTAGAGCTACAGTAGGATCCACAGCTGAAATCACTTCTTTCCTCCAGGCAAGAAAAAAGGGACGACACCTTCCCTTCCCTCTATGGTGAAGACCCTGTGTCCAGGGCACCTGAGGAGTCAGGGAAGGTGGGTGAAGCTGAGCTGTAGACCAGCACATGAGCCCTTCAGAAAACAAGTCCTGGCATCCTGGCTCTGCCTGGTGGGGTCTGATGTTTCTCTTAGTTTTGCCTCCAGCAAGGCACAGTCCAGGAGGGAGAGAGTCTTGGCTGGGGGATTAGTATTGGAGGGCAGGGCTTCAAGCATGTGGAAATTGGGTTCATGTTTACCTACAGATTCAAAATGTTAAAATGTAGAGGGTTTGAGTTCAGTTCAGGTTTGAGTTTAAACTTTAAATCATATGTGTAGATAGATGAACAAAATATTTTCAGTTTCTTTTCAACTTTTATGTATAATAAAATAGCTAATGATACAAAAAAATTAAAAGCTGAAACTGAACCCAATTTTTCACTGCATTCAGGTTCAGGTTTGGGTTCAAAAAAAATTTTTAAATGCTTGAACCAGAAAGGATTCAGCATTCATTTGGGGGTTTGTTTTGAAGTCCTTCTATCTACACAGGATTTTTTTTTTTTAGGAACTAGGGGGAATTAACCCCAGGGTTTCATGCATGCCTTGCAAGTGCTGTACCACTGAGCAGCACCTCCAGCCTATTTTTAACCTTTTATTTTGAGACAAGGTCTAAGTTATACAAGATGCCTCTGGCTTCAAATTTGTAATCCTCCTGCTTCTGCCTCTCAAGTCACTGGGATCACAGGCATGTGCCACTGTGCCTCCCTCTACATAGGATTTAAACCAAAGCCCTAATTGAACTCAAACCCTCTAAATTTTAATATCTTCAACACACGCCCCCACCTGAACCCAGTTGTTGGTGGGTTTGAAGCCTGTTGCATAGGATTTGCCTCTGCTTGCATCTCTCCAGAGGCAATCCAAGGCACAGCTCCCTCCTCCACAGCCAGCTTCAGTGGCCCATGGGCACTGATGGGACTACAGATGCTGGGGCCTTCGAGAAGTTGCCTTGACAACACATCCTCCCAAATACCCATATGAGTTTTGGAAAGGACAGGATGCTAGCATGCAGAGCTGGCTCTCAGGGTGGTGTTATCTTTATGATCCCACAGGCCCCTTCATTATAGAATTTCCTAGGCTCAGTGGCCAGCCCCTCCTTCTAGAACTCAGCACTGGTGAGGGGGAAGCAGCCACTGGGCACTGAACTGTGTGGACTTGACAGAGCTGGCAGGCAAACTCAGCATGCCAAATGCAGTGGACCATTTGAAATGTCTAGACAGGAAGCCGGGCTGAGAAAAAGCAAGGCCACTCCCCTCACGCTAGAGCCCAGCCAGCCCATACCACCACGTCAGGAGCCCAGGGCATGGGTCCTGTGGGGTCTGAGTGCCAGCTCACTGCACATCTCCATGGGATCACAGGGCACCCCGTGACCGAGCTCAGTGGCAGCAGCAGTGGGCCAGGAGGGGCAGATACACCACTAGCTGTGGGAATCAGGTGCAAGTGGCCCAGAATGACTTGAAGCCAGAGGCAGGGAGAGAAAATCTGGCACTAGGGCTTCATAGTCGGTATTGGGCATGATCTGAATGCCACATAACATCCACGTGGGAGAAGGCAGCGAGAGCGGTGCTGTGGCGACAGGCTCAGCCAGTGTCAAGTGCAGACACCTTGAACAAATCAGTCTGCTGCTTACTCTCCTCATTGGTAAAATGGGGCTGATAACATACCTGCCCCATCTGCCTCCTGGCTCATTACGAGATGCTGATGAAGTTATACATGGCAAAGACCTGGGTAAAGTGCCTGGCAGGCTTGACCATAAATGATGCTTATGTTGTGAAGCGTTGAGGCTGTTGTTCACTTCCCCTGATTTGGGAGACAGGGTTTCTTTTGGCTGTTAATGACTGAGTTGCTTAGACTGGGAAGACATTTTTGTTGTTGTTGTTTTGTTTTATTGTTTTGTTTGATCAATTGATGCTTGAGACAGAGTCTCAAGGCTGGCCTGGAACTTGAGATCATCCTGCCTTGGTGCTGGGATGATTGGCATGTACCACGCCTGGTTTGGGAAGCGTCTTTGAGGTCCTTTAGCCCAACACTGTCCTTGAGAAAAGCTAGACCAGGCGACTGTGACCTCTCTGAGTTCCCAGAACAAGTCAAGACCAGAGCTGGGACAACAGCCAAGGCCCCGGTTCCCACATGGGGCTCTGCCCTTTCTGCCACACTGCTGCCTGTTTGTCTGGCGCTTGACACCTCCATCGCTCCTCTGACACCAAGAACACAGCGCTGTTCATGTGCATTTTAGAGCACACTCACTCCCTGCCAGTTTATCATATAACCAAACACCGGCTCCAGATTCTGGGATCTTTAAGGAAATACAAAAGAGTGAAAGACACAACAGAAAGATGATAACCAAGCAGCTCTCTGGAGCTTTGTCAGTGTGGATCGGCAGTGTGCCCGAAACGCCTGCCCTCAATCTGTTCGCCAGCCTGTTCCTCTCCTCATTCAAACTGCTTGAAAGCCTGTCTCCTCTGGGAAGCCTTCCCAGATCGGCTAAGTGACTGGCAGCTCCAAAGGGCTTGCCCTGGCTGAACCTCATCCTTCCCTGGATGCAGCTCTCCCACCTTCCACCTTGAAGGGCACTTGGCCTTAGCCTTCACGCCCAGCCTCAGGGCCTCTCCTGGCTTCTGTGCCATGCCTGCTGTCCAGTCTGCCCTGATTCTGCCGTGTGCTTGACATATACTTGATGTGAATACCTTATCGTCTCTTGAGGCTCCACCTCCTGCTTTCACGTAGTCATGATTAGGACCTCTCTTTACATCTTCACATATGTGTGGTTTGTCTGAGACACTTACAAGTCAGGGCATCTTACTATCAAAGAAGAATTGCTTGCCTCTGCCCTTTTGTTGACTCATCCGGAGGGGACTAGAGTCCCATCCCTAAGGTTTTAAATAGGTTCAAATCTCTTGTCTCATCATCTTCGGCTTCTTAACTGAATTCCTGCTTTCCAGAGTGGTTTTACCCATGAGTGACAATCCTTTGATTTTTTTTTTTAGATCCAAACTACTAAACACAGAGACAGTCTGGTTTTCTTCCTCAGACTTTCTACTAACCCTGATATTTTATCATCCAATGATAGTGCTACCATTTGTCTAAAAAGGAGAAGTAAAATACACACACATATACACACACAGGACATAAACATGTACCATTAAATTTATATATGTATATATGTATGGTTTTGCTGTGAAGTATAACCTATCTCTAAAAGATATAAGTATAAATAATCTCTTTATCCATTGTATCTGAAACATATATGGTGTTATTGTTATTAGGTGCCATCCATTAGGTGTCCAACTCCTAGTGACCCTATGTACAACCAATGAAACACTATTGTCAGTGCTTCTCTACTATTCATAGGGTTTTCAATGGCTGATTGTTTTTTGGGAGTGGGTTGCCAGATCCTTCTCCCAAGCCTATAGCACCTGGTGTTCCCAGGTGGGCTCCCATACAAGTGCTAACTGAGTCTAACCCTGCTTAGCTTCTGAGATCTAACGGGGCAGGACACCACAGTGATACGGCTCCAGGCTGAAACATAGAAATCTGAAAATATCAGTTGCCTTCAGAGAACAATTTTCATTTATATTTTTATGTTTCTTTTCAACTTTTAAAGCTTTTAAATAATGGATTATTTAATGTACACAAAGACTATCTGAAATGAATGTATACACTGAAATATAATCATAAAGACTTCTGCTTCATGGAAGCAGTTAAACATCCATCTTTGGAGATGGAACATTTCCAGTGGCTGTACCTTCTGAAGCTCCTCCCCAATTCCACAGAGGGGACACTGGCCTCAGGCTTATTTCCATGTTTTCCTGGATTATCTGTAAAGTTTACAGCACAGATAAGTATTCCTGCATCATATATCATTTCATCTTTCTTGCTTTGAACTTTGTAAAACGAGTATCACACTGTATTTTTCTGTGGCTAGCTGGTTTCTCTCACCACAGTTCTAAGATCCATGCTGACAGTGGTAATTTTAATTCATGTATTTTCATTATTATACAACATTTCATTAAATGCATATGCCTGCTCTATTGATCCATTTTCTTGGGAATAAACATAGGGTTATCTCCCATCTTGGCTGCTATGAACTTCCTTATGTCCTCCCCTTGATGCACAGGTACACAAATTCTCCAGGGTTTGCACCAGGCAGCAGACCCATTGGACCACCAGGCAGACACACCTTGGGCTCAATGATCATTTGCCAAATGGCTTCTAATGTAACAGTAGCATGAAGGACTTTTTTCCCTTTACGTTCTCACCAGTG
Organism: Pedetes capensis; assembly: GCA_007922755.1. Lineage (NCBI taxonomy): Eukaryota > Metazoa > Chordata > Mammalia > Rodentia > Pedetidae > Pedetes > Pedetes capensis. The sequence goes on along the minus strand of VMDO01019175.1, from coordinate 16,026 downwards.
TTTGACATTGACAGACTTCAAATTCTTTGCCGATCCAGTGGGTATAAAATGATGTGATGTCATTAGCTTAATCGACATGTCTTTGGTTCCTGGAGACAATTGAAAGTGTCTTCTTATGTTTATTGGCCATTTGGTTTCTTCTTTTATGACTATGTTAGTAACCTTTCCATCACTATAACAAAATACCTGAGATAATTAGTTTATAAAGAGAAATGGTCTATTTTCATTCACAGTTTTGGAGGTTCCAGTTTATAATCAGTTGGCTTCATTGCTTTGGGCCTACATTGAGGCAACACATGGTGGCAGAACGTGGAAGACAAAACCACTCACCTCATGGCCAAGAATCAAAAAGAAAAGAGACTAGGTCCCATAGTCTCCTTCAAAGGCATGCCCTCCCCATGACCTAAACACCTTCTACAAGTTTCCACCTCTCAAAGATTCCACCTCCTTCCAATGAGGCCACCCTGGGGACCAGGCCTTTAACACATTGGCCTTTATGGGACAGGGACCCTTTAAATTCTGAACCATGTGAACATATCACCTATCCAAATTATATATTCATTAAAGCAAATCTGCATCATCTCATTTCTCATACACAAAGGGCCAAACTTGTTTCCCAAAGCACTCAAATACATCTCTAAATGATGTCTTAATCAATAAAATTGCTAACAACACATTGATGAGTGTTATGGGCTGAGTTGTGTTTCCCCAATGTCCACGTGTTAAAATCCTAACCCTCGGAATGTAACTGGTTTTGGAAATAAAGTCATCAAAGGAATAATAAAGGTCAAAATGAAGTGAACTGGATGGGCCTGACCCAATCTAACAAATGTCCTTATAAGAAGAGAATAAGACACACACAGCACAGACCCAGGGATGCCCACAAGAGGACACGGTAAGAAGCCATCCATCTGTAAGGCCAGGAGGGAACAACCCTGCTAGCACATTGGCCTTGGACTTCTGGCCTCCAGAACTGTGAGACAATGGCTGCCTATTGATTAAGTCCTGCCCCCAGCATGTGTGTTTGTTAAGGCAGCAGAGCTGACTAATGCAGGAAGTTTATGCACTGCTTCCACACTTATGTCAGCTGTGCCTTCATCATCAAATATCAACTGAGCACATCCTAGGACTCAGAGCACACTTCAATGTTAAATTCTCATGCAAATTCTTAAGGAAGAATAACTATCCTGCTTTGAAGACAAGGACATTGGGGCTCACAGTGTTTAGGAGGAACTAGAGGAGGTCAGCTAGGAGGACAAGGCCATGGGAGGGGTTAGAGAAAACAGATAGAGGCAACTGTCACCTTTAAATAGAAGGACTGTCCTGTGAGAGAAGGAGTGTCTTTTCTTGATGGCCTAAGGAACAGAGCTATAGAATTAGGATGCATAGGTAGAGACATCCCGAAGACAAATTTCACTTGAATAGAAAGAAAAATACTGTCACGGTGAGAATTATCTAAAGATAGAGCAAGATGTTTTGGGAGTGAACAACCACTAATGAGGAATGGTGTGTGCATGCATGCATGTAGTGGGGGAGAATCAAGCTTCGTGTGGCTGGATGACATGACATGGAAGATCCCTTCTTATCTCGAAAGTCAATGATGTGCCTGAGACCAGGTGACTACTTAGTGTAGGCCAGGAACAAATTCTGTCTTCTGGACTCTATTCTCTCCTTTTTCTACCATGCCAACCTGCCAAACAAGCAATCTGGCATGGTGGAAAGTGTCTGAACAAATGAGTTCTAATGATGGTAGCCTTCACTCAGCTGCCCATGGGCAGTGAGTCTATGCAGCCTTAGAAATTAGAGGCTGAGCTACTCACTTTCCCCTTTCAGAAGTCTGAAGTCCCAGGCCAGGCACATGGTACACATCTTTAATCCCAGCAACTCGGGAGGCAGAGGCAGGAGGATTGCAAGTTCAAGGCCAGACGTAGCTGGTGTGACTTAGTGAGATCTTGTCTCAAAATACAAAGTAAAAAATGTGCTGGGAGTATGGCTCAGTGGTTGAACACATGCGCTTGCAAAAAGCAGGTATGAGGCCCCAGGGTCAACTCTCTATTACTGGGGGGAAAAAAAAGTCTGAAGGTCCCTCTCAGAAGTTTCAGAAGTAAGTCTTCAGAAACAAGTAGGTAGGTGGACTCTTCAGGGAGCAAGCAATTTTGAGAACCTGCTAAGCACCAGGTCTTGCACATACTTTACTTTTGTTTAATCTTAATCTTTTACATTAACTACAACTGTTAGGTTATTCTTTGTCTCCATTTTACAGATATGGAAGGTGAGAGAGACTCAAGGAACATAGGCATCTGCCTAAACTTGCAAAGCTGTCACAGCACTGACCCTAACCAAATTCCTTAGCCTCAGCATGTGAGCCAAAATCTGCCCAATTCCAACATCCACTCACATCTTGTTTCTTAGTGGGTATTTGGAAGTTTAATTTTTATGTATGTATGTATGTATGTATGTATGTATGTATGTATGTATGTATTGCTGGGCACAGTAGCACATGCCCATAATCGCAGCAACTCAGGAGACTGAGGCAGAAGGATTTCAAGCTCAAGGCCAGAGGCAGCCTGTGCAACTTATCAAGACCCTGTCTCAAAATAACAGATGAAAAATTGGCTGGGGGTGCAGTACAGGGCTAGAGCATTTGCAAAGTATAGGCAAAGCCCTGGGTTAAGCACTCAAGTACTGCAAATTAATTAATTAATTGATTAATTAATTTAAAAATATTAATGTCTGTTAATCCAGACTATTGTCCTTTAGAACTAAGCCCAGGATAAACAAATCTTCTGGAAGAGGATTTATATACCAGGTGGGGCTGGCAGAGGGGCATCTCCTTCCTATTCTCTGGCTCAGACCATTGGCAATCAAAGCAAAGGTTCTGAGCAGATCGATGCTCTTCCTCTCCCCTACAATGAAATTCTTACAAATACAACTAAGGCTAAGGAATTCTGTGGTGCGTGCTGTGCTGCCCTACTGCCCTTTCCGAACACCTCTATTCCCCGTAGTAGTAAAACCCACTTCTCACAGTATCTATCAACAGGGAAGGGTGGCACCACAGGCTGCAAAGGCCTGAATGGGCCACTTCAGGCTGAATGATCTAGTCGGTCTTCATTGATCTGCACACTGGGCCGAGAGCCCTTTCAGCTGGCCAGAAACACAGTTTCTGAGAAGGGAGTGCTCTGCGCTCTTCTCTCTCTCTCTCTCTCTCTCTCTCTCTCTCTGTCTCATCCTCTCTCTCTCTTCCTCTGTGTGTGTGTGAGCATACCCTCTGTTTTAGTTTGAGCTCCACCCTCCTGGGTTGGGACTGTAAACATGAAGCTGGCTGCAGTCCCCAGACAGTAACAGTACTGCAGGGGAGGAACATGCTCATTGTCTTTGCTTAGGGAGTGGAAGGCTAGAAGAATCCACTCCCCAGCTCAGTAGCATGCCCCAGAGAAGTAGCTGGGAAGGTTCCAGAATAAAAAGGAACATTCTCAATTCTCTACCAACTTTTGACTTCTGGGAGCCTCAAATTCCCTCTTCTTCCAGAAGTGTCAGAGCCGGGGTCCTTCCCAATGCACTCGTGTCCTAGAACTGAAGAATGGGACATCCTTAAGCTTGGGAGTTGGTAGCACTGAGCTATCCTCTGTCATCTGCAACTTGGCCTCAAGAATCCCTCTCTCCACTATGTACTCCTGCCCTCCAGGGCAGCCTTAGTCTGCAGTGTCATTCAGGCCACCTGACCTTTATGGAACATGTGCAGAGTCTGTGGCATTGTTGGAGACAATAGGCCCAAAGGGGTGCAGAGTTACAGAACAAAGGGAAGAAACAGGTTTTTCCCTCAGGAAGTTTCACGTAGATCAGGTGAGCACAGAGCTAAGCCAATGAAATACAAAATGTATGAGCCAGTATGTGGCAAAATGCTCATCTGATGCAGGTCAGGCCTGGGGACCACGGCTGAATCTGGGCCCCATGCCTGCCTTTATCAATGACTTTGCAGAAGGGGCCAGCACTTAGCTGTCATGGAGGAGAATACAAGGCTCCAATTGGTTTATGGGAACAGGGAGACCAGGTGTATCCACGGAGACAGTAGTGGACAGTAGTGGTGGTGGTGGCTAGGGCTAGTTAGAAAGGAGGGACTGATGCTGTATGCAGGGCATGGGGGGTGGGGGGGATGACTGATTTAGTAGAGAGGCCATTCCACTATTAGGGACTCCATAGTGTTTGTCACACAGTCCACAGACTGTGGAACCCTATAAAAACAGGCACAGCAATGGTAGAAGCTTTGTAACCTGTCCGTTGACCTTAGACAAAGTCTCTCAGACTTGGTGGGTTTCAGTTTTTTCATCTACCTTAGGTAGGGGTTGGATTCTTAAATTTTGGACCAGTGCAGTTTTGCTAAAAGTTTCAGGGATGAACTTTTCACACAGCAAAACAAAACAAAACAAAGCAAAACAAAAGATGCTTTTAAAATACTACCATAGTCCAAAAGAGAAAAGGACATTTCAGCACTAAAAAAGTAGATGAGACATAATCTTAGGCTACTAAGAGAATTTAAGAGATACATTGTTGGTGTTAGGTGCCATCGAATCAGTGTCCAACTCATAGCACAACAGGTGAAGCAGTATTGTCAGTGCTTCTCTGCTATTGATAGGGTTTTCAATGGCGGATTGTTTTCTGGGAGTGGGTTACCAGGTCCTTCTCCCAAGCCTGCAGCACCTGGTGTTCCCAGGCTGTCTCCCATCCAAGTACTAACCAGGCCCAACCCTGCTTAGCTTCTGAGATCTGACGGGATCACCACAGGCTATGGCTGCAGGCAAAAGATACATTTGGTGTGCGGAAAAATCTACTACATGATTTGACTTTTCTCATTTCATTGCAGATGACTGAAAGCTTCATCCTGAGGGAATCCAATTCAAGAAACTGGGAAGAGATGATTCCCAAGGCACTTCTTAGCTCTGAAGAGTCTCACGATGTAAATCCTGACTGGACAGACTAGCTCCCTCCTCCTGGACTTCTGAACAACAAGGGTGGGTCAGGGAAGGTATGTGGGTATCCCGCGAGGTACCTTCCAATATCCAGAAGGCGGCAGTGCTCAGGAAAGGCCACTGCTTCTCCCTGGGACCCCTGGAGTGCGCGTTAGCCTTCCTCTCATGCAGCCGCCATTGCTCTCCTGTGCCCTGAGGTGCATAAGAAGCTCTCTCTGGAAGTTTCTTTTCACCCTGAAGGACCCGTGAGATGTCCCCTTTCTTCTTCCACTAGAGGCAATGAGACCCTCAAGGACGGTGCTGTGACTCACTCATTGTGGACAACCTTGCAGCACTGGTACACATAAAGTTTTTCAATTAATGTAGATTGAATGTCATTTCTGTACTGTGCAGGCCAAAGATTCTACAGCTATCCCAATAAAAGCAGTTGGACTTGGAATTCTCATAGACCCCACCACAAGGGCCCAGGCTCTGGAACTGGGCATCAAGGCAGCCAGGAGGTAGAGGGGTACTCTCCCTGGAATGGTCATTGTGGTCACAGAAACAATGTGGGCAGCAGCCCCCCAGGCAGCCCCAGGCGCCCGGGCTGCAGGTGGCCAGTGGCCCTGACGGCACATGCCACGGTAGAACTGTCTGGCAAAACTGTTGAATGAGTCTCCTCTGGATCCCACAATGGCCAAGCACAGGGACTCCCTCAGTGGGTCTCTTTCTTCCTGGCGGTGACAAAGGCCAGGAGCGAACCTCCTGTCTTATTCAGAGCCTGCTTCTCTCTCCCCTCTTGTTATCTCTGTCTTTCATCCACTTTAATTCTCCTGTCCCCTTTTGATCTCTTCCATGTCCTTACACCTCCTTTCTCTGTTCTTTCTTAGATACCAAATCCCCCTTCCCTTATACCATGTGGTCACCCCAACCTGGAGCTCTGCTGTGGACTATCTCTTCCGCACTGTCTCCACCCTGGGAAGTGGCTCTTCAATCATGCTTCCCCTGCTGCCGGGAGTGTGGGGGAGTTAGCAAGTCTTAACTGATTGAAGATAAAGAACACCTATAATATAAATAATTGTATGTGCTGCCATTCCCTCCACTTTATCTTAAAGTTTCCTTGGATTGAGCAAAACAACTCTTTTTCTACTACAAAGCATTGGAAAGGTCTGACTCCGGATGGGTGCAGGTCTAACTTCCCCTTCCTGTTTGCATTTCTTCCATTTGCAGTGAGTGGGGCAGGGGCGGGGGTGGCTGACAGATCCACCATCCCAGGCATGAAGGGCCTCTCCTGTCTAAATCACACTCACAGCACCCCCTGGTTGGTGCCTTCTGTACCACCTGGTGAGCTGGTTTTAGCGCTAATGGGTTTGTAAGAAGTCCCACTGCTGGGAAGAAGCAGCCTGGGCCCTGTCAGCTCTTCCTCTTCTTGTCACCCCTCAGTCTGCACTCCTTGTCCCCATCTGGCCTCTTAGGAATCAGAGCTATGGAAAAATCAGTGTTTTACAAAACTTGGTCAGGTAATACTGAGGCTCCTCCTTAGCTCTCTGACAGATCCCATAGAGAAGGACAATGCTGTTGAGGAAAAAGCCAAAGGGGCCTCTGCAGAGGAAGAGAAAGAGAAACAGTGTCTGTCCAGAAGGAAAGAAAGGGGCATGGGCAGAAGCCAGGGCCAGGAACACTCTGGCTTTTTGTCATTCATTTATTTATTTATTTAGGTGCTGGGAATCTAACCCAGCGCCTCAAGCATGCTAAGCAAACACTCTACCACTGAGCTACACAACCCAGACCCTGTTGTTGTTGTTAGGTGCTGTTGAGTCAGGTTGGACTCATAGTGACCTTATGTACAACAGAAAGAAACACTCCCAGATTCTGTGGTAGGCACACAATCTTGTTTATGTTTAAATCCATTGTTGCAGACATTGTATCAATCCATCTAGTTGAGGGTTTTCCTTTTTTTTTTTTTCATTGACCTACCACTCTCCAAAACATAACGTTCTTCTCCAGGGATTGGTTCCTCCTGACAACATGTCCAAAATACATAAGACACAGTCTAGCCACCCTTGCTTTCAAGGAGCATCATGGTTGCACTTCTAGGACAGATCTGTTGGTTCTTTTTGTTCGTTTGTTTTGTTTTTTGTTTTTTGGCTGCACTGGGGACTGAACCCAGAGCCTCGTGCTTGCATGCTTTGCAAGTGCTATGCCACTGAGCTGCACCCTCAACCCATTTTTTTTTTTTTACTTTTTGAGACAGGGTCTCTCTAAATTACACAGATTGTCTCTGGTCTCGAACTTGCGATCCTCCTGCCTCTGCCTCTTGAGTTGCTGGGATTACAGGTGTGCCCCACCACACTTGGCTAATCTATTGGTTCTTTTGGCAGTCCATGGTATCATTCATTAAAACCTGGATGTTAGACCTGGATGTGTACTGCAATGGCAGAGCACTTGCCTAGCATGCATGAAGCCCTGGATTTAGTCCCCAACACTAGAAACAAATCAAAACCTGGTTCTGAGGCAGAGAGAGAGAGAATGCCAACGAGATTGTTGAGAAAAAAAAGAATTGAGAATCATTGATCTGTTTCCCCCTCCTTTTTTTCAATTTTTTTTTTTTTCTTTTTCAGTCCTGGGGAGTTGAACCCAAAGCCTCACATATGCCACAAATGCTCTACTACTAAGGTGTACCTTCAGGGTTTTTGTGGTCTTTGTGTGTGTGTGTGTGTGTGGTACTTAGGGCTTGAATCCAGACCCTCACATGTACCTTGCAAGTGCTCTACCACTGGGCTGCACCTCCACCTCATTTTTTATTTTTTATTTTGGGTCGAGGTCTCACCAAATTGTGGAGGCTATCTCTGGCCTCAAACCTGCATTCCTCCTGCCTCCACGTCCCAAGTCACTGGGATAACAGGCGTGAGCCACTGCACTCGGCTCTCTTTTGTATTTTTTATTTTGAGACAGGGTCTCACTATGCTGCACAGTCTGCTCTGGCCTTGAACTCATAATCTTCCTGCGTCCACTTTGCCAGGCACTGGAATGACAGGCGTGCACCACCACGCCTAGCTGATCTGTTTCTTCTTTGATGATTGCTTACCTGTCTTTCCCTGGCTTAGTCCCTCTTCCTTTGACTTCTCTTTAGGAAACCTGGGCACAGGAGGAAAGGCTGAGGGGGAGTCTGGGAGAGGAACAGCATTGATGATGGTGAGTGAGAGCAAGGAGTGGGATCAGTCTGGTGGCGGCACTAGAGTGGCATAGAGGGTGGTGAGCCTGGTACCCACCCCCAAAGTTCTGAATGATAAGCCAGAGCCTTGTCACAGCCCCATACAGTTGCTCTATCCTGGCTTAGCCACACAGTGCTGCAGAGCATCACTTGTTTTCCTTCATGATCATGTGGCTGAGCAGTAACTGCGGATCTCTATGGCTGCCCAGATCACACTGTGTATCACTCTCCTGAGAAGAGACCAAAATTTGATATATGGGACTCGGCATAGTGGTACTTGCCTGTAATCCCAACACTGGGGATTACAGTCAAACTCACAGTCCTCGGGAAGATGAGGCTACATAGCAAGTTTGAGGCCAGCCTGAGCTATATAGCCAGACTCTGTTTCCAAACAAACAAACAAAAAATTAAAAAAAAAAATTCAATATGTGGTTTCTACTCAATGCATATGGCTTTTGCACTTTTGCAAAGTTGAAAAATCATTCAGTCAAACTGTATAGGTCAGGGACGCCATATCCATTTTACAGCTGAGGAAATTGTGACCCAGAGAGACTGGCTGTTCAACTTGTCAAAGTGGCAAAGGAAAACACTTCATGTGCCTGACAGACACATGCTTACCTAGTCCCCAGAAGAATACAGGAAAATCAGGACGCAAAATGCTAAGGAGGTCTCTGGTTATTCTGTATTTTTTATTAAGGCTAGAAAAAAGTCTCATTTAGACCCTCCACAGGCCCTGAGTGTTTAAATAAAAGGCCCCCTGATGCAGAAACAGGAAAGGGGCAGAGCTACTCACCAGTCCCAGTACAAAGCACCCTCAACCAGGGCCAGGGGCAGCCTGACCTTCTGCCAGCAGGAGTTGTACGTGCATTTATCGTCCTAGTATGTTCCCCAGCAATTCTCTACCTGTCATCAATACCCTGCTTTTGCTGCCACCAACACATGATAATCTGATCTGAAAGAAAAAAAAGAGAGTGGAGTATCTGTAGAAACAAACATTGTCAAATGTCCTGGCTCCCTTCCCAGGGCTTCAATAAAAATGAAGGGAGGAAGAAGTCACAGAGCAGAGCCGGAGCTGCATCAGCAAGTCTTCACCCATGCTTCCACTGCCGCGAGACCCTCTTAGTGGAAAGACAGGCTTAGTGACAAACAGGGAGACCAGGATGTGTTGGGTATTTGTCTTCCTGGACTGTTCTTCTTCACCCCAGTTGTCCATATTTTTCCCTAACAAACTTACTCCTTGATTGTTCTAATAATACTGCATTAGAAACCTTGGTTTTGAGTCATGGTACTAAGTTCAGCTCTAACTTGGCCAACTAGGGACCCACATGCTACTCTTGGGAAGGTGGGGGCAGGGGACTGCTAGGCAGGCCCTCTGTCACTGAGCTACACCCCCAGCCCCCTGGGATCTTTTATAGAGGGGAGGAAACCCAACAACCCCACAAAGTTTCTGATGAGGCTAAACTGGCAATGAAGTAAAAGAGAAAACCATTTTTCTTGCTCTTTAACTCAAAGTTTTGAGAAACAGAGATGGAATTATAAGCAAGCAGAGAGTATGGGAAAAGATAAAACTGAAAAACAAACTTAAAATATACCTAGCAGAAAGAACATTTGATTTGAAAGAATTTTTCCATCTCAATTCTCTCTGGGCTTATTCATAACAGAGATATGGTTTCTTAAAATACGGTTTCTACTCTGGCTGGTTGAGTCTCCTTTAAAATACCTTCCATATTTTCACTGGCCCCTGCTTTGCATGAACTCATAATTCCTGACCAACGCCATGAAAGAGACTAGTCAAACTGGAGCAGCTGGGGTGACTCTGAATCCTAGTGACACCCCTAAGTAGTGCTGAGATTTGGGCCCATTCGTGTCAGATTTCAGCATTTTTTCCTATCATCCTGCCCCAGCTCCTGAACACATACACACATACACACATTCTCTCTCTCTCTCTCTCTCTCTCTCTCTCTCTCTCTGGAGTGCCAAAGAGACAGAACTGTTTTAGGAAAAAAGGCACCCATGTGGATCCAAGCAGAATTGGTACCAAGGCGTTTTTAAAACACACACTCAAACTGTTAACAATTCTGTTTGGCATGGTTGAAACTTTTTTTCTTAATAATTGAATTTTTAAAGAAAGAGCAGCTTTAAATTCCCTTCTGTACACACTGTTAATCAAGAACAGCCTCTTTTCTAGGAGTGAAGTGGCTGGCCACAAAGACTATGGAGTCAGCCTGTCTGGATTTGTAGTCTTGCTTCCATACCTCACCACTTGTAGGACTATTTGGCCTCTGCTAGACTCAGTCTTCTCATCTGTGAAATGGGGGCTGACAATAGTATCTATCTCATTGTTGTGCAGTTTAAATAATATAACTTTGAGAAGGCATTTAGTGTGCTGCAAGCTCATAGTAAACATCTGTTAAACATCTGTTAAATATTAGCCCCAAAACAAAACAGACATACACAAAAGCCCTAAGGAGGGAGATCAAATCTAACACTGCTATATGTATTTTCTACATCTTAGAAAATAAGCTCAGATGCTAAGAAACCTATCAGAACCAAACAAGTAGACTTAGGAACCTAGCAGTGAATTATTGGCCTCTATCTGGCCTTAGCAAGATACTTCCTGGAAGACCTAAGAGGACTTAATACTCATTCACAACGCTTTTCTAGATAAGTCTGAGAAGCCAACCCTGGGTGACTTGGCAAAGAAATGTCTATGGACCCCTGTTAGCTGCAAATTGGAACCATATATATCGACTGGACTGTGGATCAATGGTAGAGTGCTTGCCTAGCATGCATGAGGCCCTGGGTTTCATCCCCAGCACAGATGGAAAGAGGTGAAATAAAGAAGGGAGGGAGGGAGGGAAGGAAGGAAGGAAGGAAGGAATGCAGGGAGGGAGGGAGGGAGGGAGGGAGAAAAGAAGGAAGGAAGGGAGACAGGTAGGGAGGGAGGGAGGGAGGGAGGGAGGAAGGAAGGGAAGAAGGAAGGAAACCATACAGAGTATGGGCTGCAAGGCCACTATGGGGAGGGTGTGGTAACTCTTGGCTTAGGCAATCTTCACAAAGGTACCCTGCAAGGTCTCTGCAGTGGCTGGCATGGAAAAAAACAAATTCTAGTAAAGACAAACAGAGGCATCCCCAGCCCTCCCTGAACCCATGGTGTCCTTTCATCATCTGTGACTCCACAAGAACAGCTTCCATGCTTGCTCGCTCTCTCTCCAGATAAGAAGCTATTTTGTAGGGTGGCTGGGGTTGTGGTCACGATGGGTGAGGAATCAGGAGTGTTTTGCAAAGGTTTGAGAGTGGTGTCCTAAATGTTCTCCAAGTGGACTTGCATGTGTCAGGTCATTTCTTTACAATCTCTCTTTTTGCCTAAAGATAAAATCATATCATTCAGTACAGACTTGCCTTTTTATGAAATGCAATCATTATTATTATTGTTGTTGTTTTGTTGATTTGAAAAGCAGTCCCCAATCGGGTTCAGGGTATGTTCAGGGTGCCTTTGAGCAAGTTGTGAGAAGATGTCATTTCTTCTGTGACAATGTGGCTCACACCACATAGGCTTTCAGTGCAGGACACGACCTGTTCAACCACACAGACTGGACTGTAAACAAACTCCTTTCAAAAAATTTAAAGTATGCAAAGGAATGTAAAAAGGAAAGTGTAAGCCTCTTATCCTCACACTCCTAAAGAAAACCACTACTAATAGTTTGGTTAACAGACCTTTCTTTTGCTTTGTTTTAACAGAATACAAAAATTTGTTTGGGGGGGGGAATACAGGTATAGGGTGAAATTTTTAAATAGTGGAAAGCAGCAGAATCTATATTCACCCCCTAGTCATTCAATCCACCAGTTGTGTGAATTTCTTTCTAGATATTTTACATGCAGATAAGTTAATATTATTGGCCCTCCATACACAGGGGTTCAGCATTTATTGATTCAACCAACTGAGAATGAAAAATATTTTTAAATTGCATCTGTATTGAGCACATACAACCCTCTTTCTTATTCCTCAACCATACAATATAATAAATTTTCACATAGTATTTACACTATATTGGGTATTATCAATAATCTAGGAATGATTTAAATATATGGAAGATGTGGGTAGGTTATATGCAAATACTGTGTCAATTTATGTAAGAGATTGAACATTCTTTTATTTCTGGTATCTATGAGGAGGTCCAGAAAGCAATCCCCCTTGAATACCCAGGATGATTGTATTATGAGTATACAATAGTAATTGTCACAGCATTGTGTGTGAAAAGCACTGAGCACAACATCCATGCCCAGCATCTGACCAGTCCACAGGGAATTTTGTGAAATAAACTCTGTATGTTCATAATTGCAAAACTGGGCAACTGTTAAAGGGAATAAGAAAGATCATTATCTTCCAATATAGAGAGGGAAAACCAAGAAGTTTTCTATTGTACATAGAACAGATCACTTTTGTAAAAAAAAGAAATGGGCATACACATAGATACACACATATAGATTCCTACCCACAGACAGTATATGCAATCTTTCTATATGTATGCAAAGATATCTATATAATAAACTCATAGAAAAGAATTACTGGGTCAGAGGATATAAAGTATGTACTTATTGAATGTTGATAAATATTACTAAATGGCTCCCAGATAGTTTATCTGATCAACACTCTCACCAACAGTGGGTTTTTTGTTTGCTTTGGTTTGGCTTTTTCGGTACTGGGAGGTTGAACTGAGGGCTTCACACATCCTAGGCAAGTGCTTTACCACTGAGCCACACCCTCGTCCCCTTTTTATTTATTTTTTATTTTGAGACAAGGTCTCACTAAATTGTATAGGCTGCCTCTGGCCTGGAATTTGTAATCCTCCTGCCTCAGCCTCCTGGGTCACTGGGATTACAGACCTGTCCCTTGTACCAGGGTTCAGACAGTGCTTTTGAGTGGCCCTTTCCCCACCAGCAGCACTATCTTCCAGTCTTTTAAAATGCATATACATCTCTTTATTTAAGCTAAATAGAAGAACACTGCTTTTAGGCCCTTTTCCTCTCTGACCCCACCCACTCCAATGTCACCCAAAGTTCTTAGCAACCCAGAAGAAATCATCTGTAACTTTGTTAGCATATCCTTGGATGAAATCCACTTCAAAGTTTAATCCTGAAGGATCCCAGTCTAACTCTGAAACTTTGATCTTTGTCCCTGGGCAGGGCAGAAGCCAGGGAACTGGCCCTCCACTCCTGAGGGGTTCTCAGAAATGCAAATGGTTCACTCTTCTACCACTGCCTATCACCTCTGCAGTACCCAGTTCCTGGACCAATGAGTGCCTTTAACTGGGAGAAGCTTATAGGCCAGGGTCTGGAGGAGGGGAGAGTTTCAGGAGTCCTGAAGAAAAGCCAAGGACAAAAGCCCAGCTTGTTTGCAGCTAGCATTGTGAAGGGAGTTAGAAACCTAGACAGGGCCCTTGGTTGTAAGGATTCGCTGAGGTTTTACAAGCTTCCTTTGCTTCGCCATATGGGTTCTTGTTTTCTTCTTGTTTCACAGTAAAACCTACAACGAAAAGGGCTGCTTATCTTGGGGTGCTGCAAAGAAGGGGGGGACTAGTGTGGAAAACATATTCTTTTCTGCAGCTGGTGTTGGAGAACAGAATCCTGAGCAAGGGTAGGGGTGGTGAATGAATAGTAAAGCCATAGGTATACCTAGAAAATGGATTCAGATGGACTCTAAAAGAGATCCTCTGAGCCAAAAGAAAGTCCCCAGACCAACAAAATAACCATGGCTACCATTTATTGAGCACATTCACACATGCAATGTGGTAGGTACTGCGCCAAGTGTATTCCACACATTATCTCATTTAATCCTTTCAACAATCCCATGAAAATATTTACCATTGTTATCCTCAGTATACCACTAAGGAAACAGCAGAGTTAAGGAACCCAGCTAAAAGGACACAACCAAAAAGAAGTGGCAGAATTCGATCCCACACTCAAAACTGCCTCCTGAGCGGGTCATGGTGGCGCACACCTGTAATCTCAGCGACTGGGAGGCTGAGACACTGGGATAGCAAGTTTGAAACCAGAGGCAGCCTCTACAAGGTAGAGAGATCCTGTCTCAAAATACAAAATAAAAAAAGAAACTGAGGGTACATGTGTGAAGTCCAAAAAACCAAAACCCAAACAAACAAAAAACTTTACCCCTGAGACTAAGACGTCCCTTTAGAGAAAAGTAATTCAGAAATTTCTACCTAACCCTCCCCCTCCCCCTGAACTCCCTGGGCTTGCTTTCCTCAATTATCCCAGATGAGTTTGATTTTCATATGTTGTCACCCTTCAAAATCCCAGCATCACTTCCCCTGAGTCATCTCCTTTCCTAATGTTTCCACCCTGAACACCCTGCTGACGCCCCTGGGTGCCACTGCTTGTAACACGCGGGGTCCCAGAGGCTGTTCCCTCGTCCACTTCATCTTTGGATCCACCGTGCCTAGAACAGAGCCTGACTCAGAAGAACCCCACCCCCACCCCCACCCCACTCTGCTGCGTGAACAATGCGGGCTTCGAGGCCAGACATGCTGAGCTACTGCGAGCTGCAAGTCCCACTCCAGTTGGTGGGAGAGAGTGAGTACGTTATTTACAAAAACACCAAGCCAAACAAGACCCTTCCCTCCCGGACCCGCTGAAGCTTTGCTGGGAACAGCCAGGGGTCACCAAATGGCGGCCAGATGGTAACTGGCTGCTGCTCCCTAACTCCAGGGGCCTGGGGCAAAAGGCTGGGCGGCCCACCTGCTCCCAGGGACCTGTGAGGCCGCCCCCTGTAGGGCCAGCTCCACAGTTCCCTCCCCCTGGAGCCCCCTACACGGGGCTCTCGGGGCGCAGCGCTGGACCTCGGGGCCTTGCGCAGGGTCGACGCTGCTCCTTTCGCGGCCTCCTTCCAGATGCGGAGGCGCGGACTGCCGTGCTGAACCCGGGCTGTGGGGGGCGCAGCCTGGGCGGCCGACAGGGAGCGGGGCGCGCGAGGAGTGGGCAGCCTTCCTGCAGCGCTCTCGAACAAAGAGGGCGCAGGGCTTTGGGGAGCGCTCGTTTTCCCTGGGTCCCATTCAGCGCCGTCCGCTCCTCCCACAGCCCGGGGAGGCGACAGGCCCCGGCTGGTTATCTGGTCCTGGAGCGTGAGGGCCTTTGTCTCCCCCGCAGTCGGTTCGCGGGCAGGGCCAGGGGCCCGCCGATCCCCGCTGACCCTCCCGCCTCGAGCTTTGTTAGTTCCGAGGGAAGATTACGTTTCCGTGCGGGAGGCGAGGTGCCAGCGGCCTCCGCGCAAGCCGGCCACCGACCCGGCCGCCCGGTCCCCGACGCTGCCTCTGCGCCGGCCTGGGGCCCTCCCGGAGCCCACGCTCCGCACTTCAGCCAGCGCAGGAGGTTGGGGGTGGTGCGGGACCAAGGTCAGGCTTGGGGGAGAAGCTGCCTACTTCCAATTACTTCCGAGCCCTGGCTGGGTCTGTGGCCGCCTGTGCCTCCTCTGGGCCTCTCACCTTCCCATCCCACCCTCCTTAGCTGTTTCCCTGAGAACAGATGGAAGAATTGGTGAGTTGGCCACTCGTTTTCATTTTAGTTTCTTGGTAAATGTGTACAGGAATATTTTCAGCAGGGTCTGTACCCCTCCACACCAAATAGGCACTTAGATCTTTCTGTTGAAATCAAGAACACTTTCTTCATCCTGTTCTTTTGGGTTCTAGGTACTCCTCAAATTGTTCCAAATCAAAAGAAAAAAGAGCTGGAGACACACATATAATGTTGTATGCTTTGTAATTGGGAGAAGGACCCGGCAACCCACTCCCAAAAATCAATCCGCCATTGAAAACCCTATGAACAGCAGAGAAGCACTGACAATAGTGTTTC
>VMDO01019174.1:0-40316 GCA_007922755.1 Pedetes capensis | reverse complement strand
AAAGTTTGATTATTATGTGTGGTGAAATTCTTTCATTAATTGAGTTTTTATATTTTTGTAGAAATGTTGAACATGGAGAAAATGTTACTATCAATAAAATCAATTAGCATTTTTCCTTATCCTTAGCTCTGTTCACATGATTATAATTATCTCCTCATTCCTCCAAGGTATAGAAATATAAGCTATTTAATGCTTTGATTTTTTACATGTTTTTTATCTGAAATATGATATATGATTGAAAATTGAAACAAATTTTTTCAAATTATCAATCAATATGACAATTCCATTCTCTTCTGATTGTTTTAAAATATCACCATTAATATTCATTTAACTTTTAAATTTAATTTTCTTTATAACTTTCTGTTGAATTCTACTCTTGTGGAAGCATCCTACTAGCTCTCTCTACCTTTGTCTTATTACTGATTCTCTTGTAACTTAAATGCAGAGCAATATATGCCAAATCTAAAGGTTGAAGTATAATGAAGTTCATAAATGACTAATATTTTCTCACTGAAATTTTTTAAGGCAGTGGACTTTATTTTAAGCAGATTTATTTTTAAGGGGGTTGGGGTTGTTTTGGTATTGGTTTTCTTCATTTTTGTTCATTTATTTTAATTAGCAAATTATTATGTACATTGATAGGACCCAGTCATTCAGGTGAGGCTACACTAGATGTGCTGCTCAATACATGCAGAAATAATTTCCACAGACAATCTACAGATAAATTCATTGCTGGAACAAGCCAGCGACGAAGATCCAGGGAGTGGGCAATCTCTTGTAGGAGCAAGCAAAAGTCGCAGACTCTCTTTCAAACAGAAGCTTTGTGGTCTGGAAGTATTGTTGAAGTAGGCAAAGGAAGAAGGCACAGGAGTGCCACCTTTTCTTTTCAGGCATGAAGAGGTCGCCCTGACTCCTTCTAGGGAGAGATCAGGAGAGACTGTAGAGGTTTATATTAGGAGATGCCCAGTGGAAAAGGCAGAAGAAGTGCTGCCTTCTTACTGCTGGCAGAAATTTCCAACCTCTGTGTACAGGGAAACTGCAGAGCTGGAATTACTGGAACAGCAAGCCAGGAAAGAACGTGCAGGGAGTGCTGTCTTTCCTGTTAAGCCAGAAGAGGCTTATTCTTTATTTACAATGTCAGTTTCCAGTTATTGGGTTGGGAGAGTCAGGAACTGCAGGGAATTGCTGGAAAATTTTTTCAGTCAAACCATTTCCATGGAGAGGTTATAAGCTGGTATGATCCTGGGAGCCATAGCTGCAGGCTGTGCTACTGCAGTTCAGAACCTCCCTTTCTTCACTATGCTTGAGAGAAATCCTCTGATGATCTGTCCTTGCCTTTCTTCAAGCTTAGTGTCTTAAGAGACAAGCAATCTGGCAAAGATTGTGTAAATGTGTGTTCTCTGTGTGGTACAAGACTCCAACCTTTATGAAGTAGTCAGAAGTGGAGGGCTTTTTTTTGGGAGGGTGGGTAGTTTGTTGTTGTTGTTTTGTTTTTCTTGTTTGTTTGTTTTTTTTTCACCAGAATATAAAGTGCTATGTTCAGGTGGCGTTAGTTCAAAGTGTATCTCTGCTTTTTCTAGGACATCATTCTCGGGCTTTATTCTTTTTATTTGAAAAGAAATATCCATCTAAGTTAGCAAATGATAACTGAGTTGTGAAAAAATATGATCATTATATTGACTGACAGCATCTGTGATGTTATGCAGCTAACTTATGTTATTCATATTTAATATTTTAATTGCATGGTAGAATATTTTTTGTTATGGAGATGTTACATCTTAATAGATTTTATATTTCCTCAGTGGATATTTTAAGCTGAAAATTACTCTTACATTTGACTAAAAAGAGATCATTAAAATTTTCTTTAGAAATGCAATATGGTGCCAGGTGCTGTGGCACATGCCTGTAATCCCAATGACTTGGGAGGCGCAGGCAGGAGGATCGCAAGCTCGAGATCAGAGGCAGTCTGTGTAACTTAGTGAGACTCTGTCTCAAAAAAGTAAAAAAAAAAAATAGGCTGAGGGTGCAGCACAGTGGTACAGCACTTGCAAAGCATGTAAGTCCAAGGCCCTGGGTTCAGCCCCCAATACCACAAAAAAAAAAAAAAAAAAGAAAAGAAAAGAAAGAAAGAAAAGCAATATGATAAGAATAATTGTGTTTTGTAGACTACCAAATTATTATTTCTCTTCTCAATAAATTACTCTTAGAAGTTTTAAGCTGATTAATCCTTAACCAAGTATATTACAGGGTAATATTTTGTGTAGTTGCCAGGGAGCATGGATTTAACTATGGGTTTGCAAACAGATTGAGATAAAATCATCTCCAGCTGACCTATGCTAGGGAACACTTTAGTTAATTCAAATGTCTTATATTAATCCATGCTTGTGTGCATAGTGTGTCTGTATTCAGTTATGTATATTCATTTATTCTTTTTCACTAGCTACCTAAAAGTCCAGTTACATTTTTCAGCATGAGGTAAATAAGTCTGTGTGAGGTGATAGAAAAAGATGTTTGGAAGTTAAGAGACTTGGTCTCCACCTCCAGTTTTTTTTCTTGGAATTCATTTTCTGAAAACATAAGAAGATGGGCTATCTAGGGCCACTTCATACTTACATATTATGATTCTAGATTAAATAATTGTCATGTGTATTTCAGAAAGAAAATCTTTATTACATTCTTGAATGTTTATGTTTTTCATATCTAGATCTGAGTTCTAAATTTTTTAAAAGAATTTAGCTTGGACATTTCCTTTTATTACCTCCAAAAATGTGATACCAGTATTTGGGAATTTTGTCAACCAGATGCAAATGATTGTTGTTGTTAGGTGCCATCGAGTTGGTAAACCGACTCATAGCGACCTTCATAGGGTTTTCAATGGCTGACTGTTTTGAGATTGCCTTGGGAGTGGATTGCCAGGCCCTTCTCCCATTTTTACGGTGCTGGGAATTGAAATCGGGACCTCAGAGACTTAGAAGTTTTAAGTGCTCTACCAAATGAGCTAAATCCCAGCCCATTCAAATGATTAGGGGACTCTATATGGTTATGGTCTTCCAGAGAAACAGAATCAATAACACACACACACACACACACACACACACACACACACACACACAGACACACAGACACACACACACGAGATTTATTATAGATATGGCTTGTAATTCTAGAAACCAAGAAAACCCACAATATGCTGTCTTCAAACTGGATTACCAGGAATGCTATTGGATTAATTTAATGCTAATCCAAGTACTAAGAACCAGGGAAGCCTTTGGAGTAACTCTAGTCTGAAAATGAAGGCTTGAAAATAGATTTTCTGTTATTAAAACCTAGGAATATTGAGAACCAGGAGTTTGATGTGTGAGCACAAGAGAAAATAGATAGCTTAGTTCAAGAGGAGAGAGGGAATTTACACTCCCTTCCCCTTTTTGTTCTATTTAGACACTCGGTGGTTTGTACAATGTCTGCCATCATCAGAGTATATTTTCATTATTCAGTCTACTGATTCACATGCTAGATTCTTTTGAAAACACCCAGAAACATCCAGAAATAGTATTTTAGCAGCTCTCTGGGCATTCTTTAGCTCAGTCATGTTAACAAAATTTACCATCATAAGAATCTTTGAAATACATATTAAAACTTCTATATGAATGAAAGCACTTTTATCTACAGTAGAGGAAAAGGAGTAAGAGCAAAAGGAGATGATGATTAGATATAAAACCCTTCATTCCTTTCATATTATGTGTACATTTATTTATTTATATTTGTGCTTTTAAGGTTTTTTATTTTTTTTAATAGAATGTGGTACTTGAGTCCCAGAGAAGTCAAATGATTAGATCATTTATGAGACTAGAGCTAAAATGCTTCTTGACTCTCAGGTCAATCTCCCTCTTCTACACAGTATTAATACCTATAGTTTGTTGTGCTGTTAGATGCTGTCAAGTCATGTTTGATTCATAGCAACCCTCATAGTTTTCAATGGCTGATTGTTTCAGGATTGCTTCGGGAGTGGATTGCCATATAGTTCTCCCACTTTTGCAGTGCTGGGAATCAAACTTGGGACCTCAGAGACTGCAGAGTAGTGCTCTACCAACTTAGCTAAATCCCAGCCAATACCTATAGTTTAGGCACTGATAATCTCCAGTAATAAATGAGAATAGTCAATTGATGGTATTTAAGACAGTCACATTCTATAAAGTAGTCAAGAACACTGAATTAGTGAATGATGAACCAGTATTCCTAAGGGGCTTATAGGGTTAAGTTCCCATGTGACTCTGCTCACATTTTTATCAACTGTTTAATATAAATACTTGTTTCATATGCATTTATGTTTATAGCCATCTCACTTAATGCACTTGATTCATTAGCATTGACCTCATTACCAATAGCACTATCATTTGTACCTGAGCAAAACTCATGTATGATACGTATTCTTTCCATCACAGCCTTCTTGATCTGCACCTCAGCATTACATTTGGGTCACATTTTAATCATTAAAATTACTAATAAAAAGCACAAAAGTGCCAAAAATGTGACGCTTAATGTAATGTGAACAAGACACTTGCTTACAGTATGAGAGGTGGAACAAGAAGACGGAGCATTATGTTGTTCAACCTGAGCTTGGCACTTGTAAATCATATGATACAAGTTTCCCACCACTCTGTATATCTATGAAAATAACTTTAGAAGTATACATTTAGGGATTAAAAATAAATTTTAGCCAACAGGCAAATTTGAAAATATAGTCATGCCTCCATATCTGCAGGCTTTGTATCTATGGGTTAAACCAACAATGAATTAAAAATAATTGAAAAATGCATCTGTACTGAACATGTATAGACTTTTTTCTTGTCATTATTCCCTGAACTTGTACAGTGTAACAATTGTTCACATAACATTTATACTGCATTAGGTATTATAAGTAATCTACAGATGATTAAACTATGAGGAGGATGTGCATAGTTTATATAAAAGAACAAAGTCACTTTATATAAGGGACTTGAGTGTCCACAGATTTTGCTAGCCAAACAGGATCCAGAAACAAAACCTTCACAGATACTGGGGAATGAATATATAGGATCTATTAATGATGAAGATTGATAATTAATTTAGAACTTAAAAATCAACAGAGAATAATTATTAACAATGGATTAGGGTACTTATGGGACAAACAAGGGGAAAATAATAGCTGAGTAACAGTGGATAATTTGTCAATGCAGCATTGAGTGAAGTAAACTGAAATAAACATCTCTGACTCTGTGGATAAGGAAGGAGCTGGGATGTTTATAGCATGATGTGAGTGAAGAAATCACAGAATCTGCCATGTTCTGACCTTCTCTGGTCTGTATTAATCACATAAGTTCACATACCACTAATATTCACATACCACTAATATTCACATACTACTAATATTAACCACATAAGTCTGGGACTTGCACCTTAATTGCTCCTTCAATTCTGCCAAACTAATATTTCATAAAAAGCACTTTACAATTTCCTAACAGTTTTCTTTCCTTTTTTTTCTGTCTAGCCCAGGACCTCACTCATACTTTGCAAGTGCTCTGCCATTGAGCTGCACCCCTAGCTCTTTTTTTTACATTTTATTTTGAGACAAGGTCTTGCTAATTTACACAGACTACCTCTCACCTTGAACTTGTGATCCTCCTGCCTCAGAGTGAAGAAATAATTTTCAATGAGACCAAAAGAATTTACATAATATTTCGAAAACTAATGAACAGTCAACAAATAGTACAAGAGTAAAATAACTACTCAGTGCAATTGCCTGCAACTGTAGCCCTGTGGCATCGGACCCCGTCAGATCTCGGAAGCTAAGCAGGGTCGGGCCTGGTTAGTACCTGGATGGGAGACCGCCTGGGAACACCAGAAGTTGTAGGCTTGGGAAAAGGACCTGGCAAACCCCTCCCAAAAATCAATCTGCCATTGAAAACCCTATGAACAGCAGAGAAGCACTGACAATAGTGTTTCCCCTGTTGTACAGAGGATTGCTATGAGTCGGATACCGACTCGACGGCACCTAACAACAACAACTCAGTGCAAAAATAAGAGGGATTTTTAAATGAAGGTAACACATCTTCACATAGACAACTGAGAATGCAATTAATCTTGAGTTGGGACAGATCAACTAAATGCTAGATAACTTCCAGACTCCCCAATGGCGGAGCAAAGACCACAGTGATAGCAGGCATCAAAGACAAAGACTGTGGGTATAATTTGTTTAAAGCAGATCTTACAAAGTTAGTGGGCTTCATTTATCTTTCTTAAAGTTAGCTTGGGAGAGAAGGAAGTGAGCATCCAGACTGTCCCAGCCCTACAGAAAAACTAAGATGTTAAGAGATCAAAATTTTGAGTCTGAGAATAGAGATATGAAGGTGGTGGTCATTAGATTGACTAATTCCAAATCATTTAGCACTGAAGTTTGTTTCATGAGGTAACAACTTGAAAATGTTGAAGAAGTTTTTCCTCATGATATTCAAAGGCTCTTTGTTCCACTAATCTAATTCTTTGGCCATGCTATTAATTTTGCCTATAAGAATAAGCAGTGTTATAATGCATAAGAAACTCTACAGTCACGAAGCAGTGATTTAATGTGATTAAAAGAAGCTCTTTCCATGAAGGTTCAGCTGAGGTATTTGGATAAATGCTAATTCTGTGATTTTCATATTTCAGTGATTTGGCTCTCTTATCAGTTCCCATTATGCTGAGTTTTTTCATGAAAATGAAAAGAAAGTGAAAGATTGCTGTTCAAGTTTCCTCTTAATGTGATGGCTGCCTTCTGTGAGAGTCATTAAGAAGTGAGAACACTCAATTTTTTAAAACTGACTAGAATCCATAATTATTAGTGATTTCTGATGTCCATATTCTCCTAAGGTCTTTTGGATTCTCCTTGGCTTCCCTTCAGGCAGTGGGATCCCCTATTTCTTTTCCTCATTTTTCCAAACACTCTCAATGGTGTAATCTGTGGATTGTCCAGTCTTCTGGACAGATATACTTATTTCAGGACTGTTGAGTATGTGGGAAGCCTAGAAATGCCCCAGTTTACTGAGGTAACGTGATAGTGGGAAACAGAGAAAATAATTCTCATGTGACTTAAGATATAACTTTGACAAAGGTTAAAAGCTAGAAGTGATTAACATTACAAGGAACTCTAGAGACACTCGCAGCCTCCTTGGAATGGGGTTAAAGTCTTTTCAAGACTGTAAGTCACTTTTATTCAATTTTCAAAGTACAGCATAACCAAAGTTGTCACTGAAAGGTCAACAATGCTCTCTTAAAAGCAGCCTCCAGTTTATTATGCTAAAGACTAAGCATTAACCTTCAACCAAAGGAAAGGAGTGTGATGGTTAATTTCATATGTCAGCTTTATTGGCTTAAGGGATACACAGACTACCAAACCTCCTAAATTGTAAGAAATAAATGTTGTGTGAGCTACCCAATTTATGTTGTTGTTGTTTTTAGGTGCCGTCAAGTCAGTATCTGACTCATAGCGACCCTCATAGGGTTTTCAATGGCTGACTGTTTAGGGATTGCATTGGGAGTGGATTGCCAGGCCCTTCTCCCATTTTTGTGGTTCAGGGAATTGAACTCGGGACCTCAGAGACTGCAGCGCAGTGCTCTACCAACTGAGCTAAATCCTAGCCCTACCCAATCTATGGTATTTTGTTGTGGCAACGTGGGCTGACTAAGAAGAATGGTAGTTATGATAATAAAATATAGCAATGTATCTATAGTGTTTCTTATATACTATTTAGGAGGCTTCTTTTCTGTGACCACATCACCCAAGTTACTGATTTCAAACTCCTCTAATTCTATTGTCAGTGGAAAACTAGCATCTCTCTACCACAGTTTTTCAAATTCTCTGTTCTTTTATCTTCATGGCCTCTCTACCTTCTGGTCCTATCTGTATGATTTTATGTTGTTGTTGTTGTTGTTAGGTGCCGGCGAGTCGGTATCCGACTCACAGCGACCCTGAGTACAAGTGAAACACTATTGTCAGTGCTTCTTTGCTGTTCAAAGGGTTTTCAATGGCAGATTGATTTTTTGGGAGGGGGTTGCCAGGTCCTTCTCCCAAGCCTACAGCTTCTGGTGTTCCCAGGCGGTCTCCCATCCAGGTACTAACCAGGCCCGACCCTGCTTAGCTTCCGAGATCTGACGGGATCGGATGCCACAAGGCTACAGCTGCAGGCTAGCTATGATTTTATAGCTTGTCCTAAATATTAAGCTAAGCATTCTATTGAGCAGGAATCTAAATCTATTTGACTAGAACATTCATGGGAAAAATATACTTTGCTGAAGTTTTCTTGTGTTGTTAGGGAAGGTGATGCTGAAATGGGATTAATGGTGAAATAATGAAAAATACTACAAGCTATGTAAAATTTCCTATTTTTAATGTCTGTTGTGAAAATTGAGAAATCTCACAGTTTGTATTAGTTTTCTGTGGCTTTTGTTATAAAATGCCACAAATATGATGACTCAGAGCAATAGACATTAATTATCTTATGGTTGTTTTGTTGTTGTTAGGTGCCAATGAGTCAGGTCCAACTCATAGTGACATTATGTACAACAGAAGGAAACACTCCCTGACGTTGTGCCATGCACACTATCTTTTATTATGTATAAGTCCATAGTTTCAGCCACTGTGTCAGTTCATGTAGCTGAGGGTCTTCCTTTTTTTCATTGACCCATCACTCTCCCAAATATGTCTTCTCAAGGGATTGATATCTCCTAATTACATGTTCAAAATAAATGAGGCACAGTCTAGTCATCCTTGCTTTGAAGGAGCAAATTGGTTGCAATTCTTCTATTAAAAATCTGTTGGTTCTTTTGGCAGTCCATGGTATAGTCAATATTTGTCTCAAGCACTATTTTTCAAAAGCATTAATTCTTTTAGTATCTCCCTTAGTCAAAATCCAGCTTTCACAAGCACATGATGCAACTAAAAATACCATGGCATGAGTCAGATGCACCTTTATCTCCAATGTGACCTCTTCGCTTTTCAATACATCAAACAGGTCTTTTGCCAGAACTTTACCCAATGCAACATGTCCTTTGATTTCTTGGCTGATGCCTCTATGGGTGTTGACTGTAGAACCAAGTAACATAAAATCTTGGACAACCTGTCATTTCTCCATTTATCATGAACTTGCTTACTGACTCAGTTGCAAAGATTTTTTTTTCTTGATGGTGGGGTTCAATCTATACTGAAAGCTGTATTCTTTGATCTTCATCTGTAAATATTTCAAATTCTCTTCACTTTGAGCAAGCAAAGTTCTATCACCTGCATAACATAGGTTGTTAATGAGTCTTCCCACAAGCCTGATATTATTTTTTTTATAAAGTCCAGGTTCTCAGATTAATGGTTCAGTATAGATAATGAAGAGGTATAGTGAAAGGATACATCCCTGTCACATACATTTCCTGACTTTAAACCAACTGATTTTTCCTTGTTCTGCTTGAACAACTGTCTCTAGTTCCACATACAAATTCCTCATAAGTTCCTCAAATTTAATAGACTGATATCCCCATTTCATGCAATGTTATCTAAATTTTGTTGTGATCCATGTAGTCAAATGCCTTTGCACAGTCAATGAAACATTGACAGACATCTTTCTGGTATTCTCTGCCTTTGGCCAATATCCACTTTATGTCAGCAATGCTGTCCCTGGATCCAGGTCCTCTTCTGAATCCAGCTTAATTATCTGGCAGTTCCTTGTCTATAGAGTGCTGCAGTCACTTTTCATTGATATTTAGCAAAATTTTACTTTGTGTGTGATATTAATGATATCATTCAATTACTTCCATATTTATTTTGGTCCCCTTTCTTAGAAATAGGTACAAATATGGATCTTTTCCAATCAGTTGGCTAGGTAGCTGTATTCCAAATCTCTTGGCATAAACAAATTAGAACTCTAGTGCTACATCTGTTTCTTGAAACATCTCTAATGGTATTCCATCAATCCCTGGAGGCTTGTGTTTTGCCAATTCCTTCAAGGCTGCTTCTACTTCATCCTTCAATATCATATGTGACCTCTTGAAATGGTTGGCCATTCTTTTTTGTATAATGACTCTATGTATGCCTTCCATCTTCTTTTGATGTTTCCTGCATCATTTAATATTTTCCCTGTAGAATCTTTCACTATTGCTACTCAAGGCTTGAATTTTATCTTCAATTCCTTAAGCTTGAGAAAAACAAGAGTGTGTTCTTCCCTTTTGGTTTTCTATTTCCTGCTCTTTGCACATGTCATTAAAATATTTGATTTTGTCTTCTTGAGCTGCCCTTTGAAATCCGTTAAGTTCCTTAACTTCATCATGTCTTCCTCTTACTTTGTCTGCTCAACCAAATTGTACCAATTTCCATTTTACTGGCCCCTCTTCTTTCTTTCCCTTCTTTTCTCTTCTTAGCAGCCTCTTCTAAGAACTATTTGAGGAGAGATAAACAAAATTGTTTCCTTCCATTATTTAAGACAAGTGAACTGTCCTTAGTTCTTAGGATCAAATACTCAACTTTTAAGTATTCATCAAAATCCTCGTTAGGTATAAAAAACAATATAACACAAGAACAATCAATAAAAATCTATTGAACAGAAACTGTGATCCCTAGAATGTTTAACTTATGTTCTTCTTAATAAAAATACTATATATTATACATACAGTAACTCTTAAAGTCTCATAACAATTTAAAATAATTGCAACATATCAATGGTGTCATGGAAATTCTGAAAAGAATGTTCTACTCTCTTAAAGACAAGGTCCCCAAGCTCAAATGATAACTGTGTACTGGTGTACAGTTAGGAAGGGACAAAATTAGAGGTCTAGAGCAGAGCTACCTGAGTCCAAGGCCCTGTTCTTATCTGTATCTAAGCTTATTGCTCCTTGAATTTCAGTAGTTTACTCTCAAAAACATGAAATATTTCTCCCAAATAAATGAAGCAATTCAGATAAAATTATCTTGTATGTCATAAAACATTATGTAAAAATGACCACTATTATGTTCATAGCTATTCCATATCCTATCAATGCTACTACCATCATTATTACCATCACTAACACCAATATCATGACCACTTTAGACATCACCACTATCATCACCATCACCCCGGTAACCAATATTACCAATACTACTATAACCACTATCTCTGCCATCATCACCACTACCACTGCCAACAGCATTACTATCACCACTATTGCTGCCATCTATTCAGTGACTATCATAACTATTACCACCATCTGCTACTACAACTTTTTTATTCCTTTCCTCTCCTCCCCTCCCCTCCGCTCCCCTCTACTTCTCCTCCCTCCCTCTCCCCCCCCCCCTCTCTCTCTCTCTCTCTCTCTCTCTCTCCCCTACTGTGGGATGGAACCCAGGATCTTATGTGCTATCCAAGTGCTCTACCACTGAGCTGCCCCCTGCCCCCTTTCAGAAACTTTTTACCATGAGACAGGGATTTGCTAGGTTGTGCAGGCTTCCTCTGGCCTCAAACTTGTCATCCTCCTGCCATAGCTGGGGTTATAAGCATGCACCACAGTGCTCAGCCTACCACCACATTTCTAGAAGTGTGATGGAACTGTCTCTGATCATGTCATTAGATATGATTGTTAGCATAGGTTTCCAATTCTCCATTCACTGGCATATTTGTAGTTTAAAATAAGCTGTGGTAGGGACGTTCACCCCATAAAAATTGATGTATACTACAAACCAGAGATCTTTATACTCTAGCACAACAAGAATCCCTACAATCAGTACTGCCTTAACAATATCACCATCATGACAAACACATCCATTCTCACTACTGTCACCTCTACCTCTACCATCACCACCCCGACTATCACAACATGACCACTCCATCACTCTCAATATCCTCAACCCATTGTTAGCCTTATGAATGATGAAATTTCTAAAACATTTCTTATTTAATAAATCAGCATATAATTATGATTATTTGAATGATTATGCATAAGAAAAAAGTGTAAATTTTAGCCTCACTACATGAGCCTATTGTGTGAGAACATTGTGAGGAAAGAGATGGGAGAGGGAATGGGAAAACAAGCTGAAGGCTTGGCATCCTTCCTTGCTGTAAAACATTAAGTGAGGTTTTGCTGAATTTATTGAACAGACAAAGTCTATCCGGACAAAATCCATTAAAACAATCCTGCTGGCACTCTATTGTTTTCACATGAGTTAAGCTACAGATTGCTTGCAATACATTCATCCCTGGGACTAGGAGGAGGGGATGATGGGTAAGGCTGATGTGCAGACACACTGCGGGAGGTTTGAGACCATGAGTAAGGAATCTTCTATTTCATGACAACATACTTGATTGTGGCTTGTTGATGTTGTTGTTAGGTGCTGTCAAGTCGGTATCCGACTCATAGCAACCCTCATAGGGTTTTCAATGGCTGACTGTGTCAGGATTGCCTTGGGAGTGGATTGCCAGGTCCTTCTCCCATTTTTTGCGGTGCTGGGAATCAAACTCAGGGCCTCAAAGACTGCAACGCAGCACTCTACCCACTGAGCTAAATCCCAGCCCTGATTGTGGTTTAGGATGTTGCAAATTAACACTTTAGTTCTTTGGAAAGAAAAAAGGAATAGAAAGAAAAGTGTAGGGTAGGTAATAGAACTTTTTAACATTTGTGAAATCTGTGTAATACTATGTGGCTGATTTTATTTATATTTTATTTCTATTTAAATGGACTGAAACTAAGACAAGTTACAGTAGATGGCAGGGTGGTACTCTGGATGCAATGGCCTTGTTTTCCCTTTCATAAATGACAGCAGGTGATATTTAAGACTTGTTGTTATTAGGTACTGTCCAGTTGGGTTCAACTCATAGTGATCCTGTGTACAACAGAATGAAACACTCCCCAAT
Source organism: Pedetes capensis (assembly GCA_007922755.1). Classification (NCBI taxonomy): domain Eukaryota; kingdom Metazoa; phylum Chordata; class Mammalia; order Rodentia; family Pedetidae; genus Pedetes; species Pedetes capensis. The sequence goes on along the minus strand of VMDO01019174.1, from coordinate 27,435 downwards.
ATGATGCCATGTCTGGCATTATTGCCAGTGCTTCTCTGCTATTCATAGGGTTTTCAATGGCAGCTTGCTTCAAGAGTGGGCTTCCAGGTCCTTTTCCCTAACCTGCAGCACTTGGTGTTCCCAGCCAGTCTCCCATCCAAGGACTAACCGGCCAACCCTACTTAGCTTCTGAGATCAGGTGGGATTGGATGCCAGGGTGCTATGGCTGCCAACCATATTTAAAACTTAATAGATAGTAAAAGCAAAGTCAGAAATTCTCACATGTGCCTCTTCATATTATCAAACAAATTTGTAGAGTGGAACTTGTGACCCCATTTTACTGTCCAGTGATTAGAAATTTAAAGAAATTAAGATTTTTATCTAAAGCAAATCAGCTAATAAAAGAGAAACCTAGGATTTAGATCCATACAGAAATGTTGTAAACACTTCCTATTCTCCTCCCTCACTTTAAGCTTTGGTAATATTGGTGCATGTATACTTACTGGGAATTGGATCAGACTGGTTTTACGATTTAAAATGACCTTTGCTTAATAGAACATAAAGTTTGTATTTTTACATTAGAGTCAATGTGCTTTGAGATTTTTGTTTTCATTAACTGCTTGAATGAATGTCAGTTCATATTGTGTGGGTGGCCTTCAGGCTGATTGTGGAAAACATACTTTTTGAAGATTGCCTGTATTTATTTGAAATCTGGGGCTTCATTCACTACTGTGCACATTCTAATAAATTAATTAGTTGAACTTTTGAACCTCTTTTTAGACAATGTCATTAATTGTCCTAACTATGTGGCTTTTCCTAACCCTCTTACAAATACTATATTGATTCTAATTACTGTTCCTTATGCTACTATTACCTAATATCTTGCCAAAGGCAATTGCATGGTCATTTAACTTAATTTTTCTCTATTTGTTTACCTAAAGCAAGATTGTTTCCATCTTCCCTTTAATTACCTGTCACCTTTTGCACAATGCCAGTAAGAGAAACAAACTGTCAGAAATCACATATGGCAGGTAGTAGAAACAATTTAATCTCAAATAGGAATTCCCAGGCTTCTACTATTGTGCATGCAAGATGATGTTTCAGCAATTATTTTCTTTCTTCTGTCTCTTTAGTATTTCTTCAGTCTATTTTTTCTACTTTCACTGCCAAGATTCCAGAGACCCTTACTTTCCTTCAATTGGAGCCCATATTATTTCTTAATTTGGTTCTCGTATATGTTTGTACTCAGTGAAGATTACAGCATGACCAAACTAGACTTTCTGTCCTGAACATTTTCTGCATAAGAAAAGCAAGTGGCAATGTGACTGGCATAATGTGCTTGTGTTCCTTTCAACTATACCATTCACAGTTATTTAAATGCTGACTGCTCTGACATAAGCACTAATCTTTCTACTGAAGAAAAAGAGAAGAAAGGTCCACATATGCCATCGCAGATGATTCAGAATATAATATAAACAGGAATTCATTAGTGAGTGAATAGTACTATCACCTTTACAATTAGTTCTTCCATGCAAACAAAAGTTAAGTGGGGTCCAACTTACCTTATTTATCTGTTTATGGGAAGAGCAGGCTTCCCAAAAGAGGGATTATTAAGCCAAATATACAGAGTCTTTCTGATCACCGAAGGATATACTGATTAACTACATAAAAAAGGAAAGACAGGAAAGAAAATTAATTCTAAAGCATTTTATGTATATATTATTTATTTATTATTTATTATTTATTTTTTTGCCTGCAGCCATACCACTGTGGCTTCCTATCCCAACAGATCTTGAAAGCTAAGCAGAGTTAGGCCCCAAAAAACAATCAGCCATTGAAAACCTATGAATAGCAGAGAAGCACTAACAATAGTGTTTTGCCTGATGTACTAGGGTCACTATGAGTCAGACACAAACTCAACTCAAAGGCACCTAGCAACAACAACAACAATAATGTGATTTTCGCATGACCTTATTAATTAAAGATCAATTATTACAATTCTAAACAAAAAACCAAGCAGCTAAGTAACTTCCCAAAGGCCATCAGTTACGAAGTGATCAGTCATTTAATTCTATGTTGATATGATTCTGAAGTCCACTTTTGTTCTTTTACCAGTAGCTTCTAGTTGTTTTTTTTTTTTTTTAATTTCCTGGATAAGTAAATTTTTAAAAATGGAAATTTATTGCAGAATTTCCCATATGCTATTTTATAAAGAGATATTGTTATGTTGTTTAAAGGTAACTGTTTCTATTGGAAATTCCATTTAATACAAATGAGGAATATTAAGAAAAATAGCCTAGATTTATATACATATCTATATACATAAACGTACATACATATACACACATATATATGCATATGCCTGCAGCCATACCACTATGGCATCCAATCCTGTCAGATCTGGGAAGCTAGGCAGGGTCGGGCCTGGTTAGTACTTGGAGGGGAGACAGCCTGGGAATATCAGGTACTCTAGGCTTGGGAAAGACTGGGCAACCCACTCTCAAAGTACAATCAGTCATTGAAAACCCTAGGAATAGCAGAAAAGCACTGACAATAGTGTTTCTTCTGTTGTACATAGGGTCATTATGAGTCAGATACTGACTCAAGATACAACAACAACATATATACATACACACACACACACACATATATATACACACAGACACACACACACACACACACACACACAACCATAATACTTTTTAATAAAGTATAGTTGGCAACCTCTTTTTCACATAGCGCAAAATACTACATTATTCTAAAATTTATGTTTTTCAGACTTGTGAAAACTTTGTGGATAAGCATTTGGGAACCATTACAGTAGTCTAGTAATATATAACAAGTTGGGACAATTAGGCAGGTACTGTGCTATTTTATTAGGAGAGAGCCACTGCTCAGAGGGTGCCAATGTGCCTGCCCAAATGGCTAACTCCCCAGGAGTCCTGAATTGTGATGCCCTGTGGTTATTTACATATAAGCCAACTCTGCGCCTCTAGCAAGTATTTATTGTGTGTGTATTGGGAGGAGGGTGAATATAGAGGATGGAGGGAGCAGCCAGCACTCTTTTCCATCTTCTTAAGAAATAGTGGTCAGAATGAGGAGGAGTTGAGTGCCTACAATTAGGGGATTGGAAATACCACTTTTCCCCTCTGGTTTATTTGGAGGACAAAGTAAAACTTGCCAAGTGCCCCACCAAGCTTCTCAATATGAAATCTTAATTCAAATACTTACTGCCTGCTGCTATCTGAATTTCCATTTAAAAATAATTATCAAAACCATATGGGTTGAAAGTGTGTGGGGGGGGAATCTTAAAATGGAAATATGCAAATTACAGTAACTTTGGCCTTTTGCAATTGGCTGAGTCTCCCCCAAGCCCAGAACTTCCTCCTGTGCTTTTTGCAGTGCCCCTGCTGCTGCCCCTTCCAGGACATAGACTGTCCCTCCCCACCTGTAGCCCTGTGCTACAGCTTGGAGCAGCAAGTGAGAATGAACTTAGTTCTATCGATCTTGGTGTCTCTCACTCATTTCCCAGAATCATTTTAAGCTCTTCTGCATGAGAAGATTTTCTTGCCTTCTTTCTCTACCAGTAGGTAAAATTAGCATTGACTTCTATGAGTTTCCAATGTGTCTTGTGCTAATTTCAGTCAGAGAATGTGACTTTGTAAGTCAGACTGGCCATCTGTTCTATGAGATTCTGAGCTTGCTATGGTAAGAATGTCTCCTCCAACACTCATGTTGAAATTTAGTTGCCATTGTAATAATATTAAGAGTTGGGGAATTCTCAACATAATTGGGTCATGAGGGCCCTACCTCATGAATGGAATAATGCTATTATTTGAGGAGTGGGTTTTACTGGAAAGGATGCCTAATTCCATCTGTCTCCTGTCTTGTTTACTTTTCTATGATGTTATGACCCAGCCTGAGGGCCTCTGTCAAACGCTGATCCCATGCTCTTGGACTTCTCAGCCTCCAGAACTTTCAGCCAAGTATATTCCTGTTCACTCTAAGTTACCTATTCTCTTATGTTGTTTGTTGTTAGGTGCTGTCCAGTCGGTATCCAACTCAGAGCGACCCTCATAGGGTTTTCAATGGCTGATTGTTTCGGGATTGCCTTGGGAGTGGATTGCTAGGTCCTTCTCCCATTTTTGAGGTGCTGGGAATTGAACTTGGGACCTCAGAGACAGCAGCGCAGCGCTCTACCAACTGAGCTAAATCCCAGCCCCTACTCTCTTATAGCAGAAGAAAACTGACCAAGAGAGAACTACTTACAGATATTTTTGCATCCTTTGAATCTACATACTAACTGATATTTAAACAAGTGGGTATTCAATGACTAGAAAATAACATAAATTGTATTTAATGAATGTCACTAAGTTATGCAATAATCAAATGGATTTTTAAGCAGATTTAAAAGGATTTATTATGAATTGGGGAGTGTTTCATACTGTTGCTCATAGGATCACTATGAGTTAGATTTGAATTGAAGGCACCTAACAACAACAGCAGGTCTAGGATTTAGCTCAGCTGGTAGAGCGATACTCTAAAGTCTCTGAAGTCCTGGGTTTAATTCCCAGCACCACAAAAATTGGAGAAGGACATTGCAATCCATTCCCTTGGCAATCCCTAAACAATCAGCTATTGAAAACCCTATGAGGTTTGCTATGAGTTGGACATGACTCAATGGCACCTAACAACAACAACAACAACAATAACAACAGCAATTAAGTAAGGCTAATTTTAACGTATATCATGAACTAGTTAAGTTTACATAATGAATATAAAAACACATAATGAAGATAAGACCAAGTTAAAAATCTTGGGTAGAAAGACAACAATATTCAGTGCTAACTAGTTGCTTATTCCATCATGATAGTAACATCTTTGTGTTTATTGAGAAGGTATCTTTTGTGTGTTGTGACAAAGACTACTTTTGGATGTTTTTAAGTAATACTTGCAGTCTTGTGTAAGTAAGAATAATACTGTGAATTTTAAATATAAGTTTCTGAAAGACTGATCTTCATATGAAACCCTATAACAATTTCTTCCTGAATTATTTTTATAGATTATCATAATAGATTATGTCAAACTGTAAGTTGTTCAACACAGTATCTACTAACCATATGTGACTACTAATTTTCTTAAATGTGGCTAGTCTAAATTATGGTGTGTTGTAAACAAAATACTTGATTTTCTGAAAGCTTAGTATAAAAAAAAGTGAAATATATCCATATTTTTCATCTTGACTATGTGTTAAATTATAATATTTTCAGTATATTGGATTAAATAAAAAGTTTCACTAATTTATTTTTACTTTTTAATAAGAATACTAGAAAATTTTGAATCATATTGTGGCTCACTTTTATGACTAGGGTAATTCTCTTGAACAGTGCTAGTCTAGAGAGCCTAAGTGGGAAAGGTACATGGATGGCTACATAGCCAGATGTTTTTGATTTTGATTCTAATTCTATGTGGAACAAAATAACAGTAATTAATGTCTTTAATTCATTTTTAGAATCAACCATGCATCAAACTCTGTGCAACACACTAGAAATATAGATTTTAACTAGACAGCTGTGGTCTCTAGGATCACAATAAATACCCTAGATACATATTAAGCAAATAATTATTTTGCTACCTTGTATTACTAGTGTGATGCTTGGCATAGTAAAAGATATAAAGAATTATATGCATCAAAGTATCTAGTATCAAAAAATTTTCAAAATAACCAAATACATTTCTTTGTAAAGAAAAAAACACTTATTCATAATTTTTTTCTTTTAATTTTCTCTTTTTATCTTTCAATTTTTAAAACAGTTTATACTTAACTACAACTCTTTTAGATAGAATATATTCTGAATATTATAGAATATTATATTCTGAATATTATAGAAATCTTAGACCTTTACTTTATCACTGTGAGAACTTAAAAAATCACAAAGTTGCATGTGAAATGCCAATAGACTGTCTATGTAGAGTCCTGAATTCTAGGCTTGACTTTGTCATGAGTTCATTGTGCCATGTGAACAATTGCTTTCTTACAGCTTAATAAGCTAATCTATAGTATTATGAGGTTAGTCTAGATGATTTATACACCAGTTAGACTGTCCATTGTAGCAAATGGAAGAGTCAAATTTGGCCACATAGCAGAGGCTACTGATGTGCCCAAGTATCTGAAAAGTTCAGAATCCTTTCACCCTACATATCAGCAGCCTTGACCTAGCAGCTTAACCAAAGACACAACTTTGTGCATGTGTCAACTTTATTTATAGGCTAGTTGATCTTAACTTCCTGTCAGCAGCAGTGAGAAAGTGGTACCGCTTTATTATGTCTACCTCAAAGTTCTTGGATTCTCTCTGATTGGAGAAGCTTAGTTAGCATACTTATCCTTAAACCAAACTTTGGAGGTGAGGCAATACCTTGATTGGCTCAGTTTAGTTCATATGCTTCACCTTTGAAGCCAGGAATTAACTGAAACATATTGATTGCTAAACAGAAATCAGAGCTCTTATGAAAGAAAAAGAAGTGGTTGATATGGAGGCAACCCACAAATGATGTAGATCAAATTCTTTAAAATCTATTTTACGGTGGGGTGCACACCTCCCAGTCCAGCCCGGATATTCAGATGGGTGGCACCACCATGCACACAGATACTAAACACAACTCACTCGGGACACTTGGGTGAGGGGCGCAGAATCCTGCAGCCCTTGGGAATGCCGGCGGATAAGGGAGAAAGGAAAAAGCCTCGGGAGCTTTTTCCTTGTGGGGAGAAACACAGCTCTTTATTTCTCTGCCCTTATTAGGACAGAGAGAAACCCAAAGTGTACAACTTTAAGTGTTAGCAGCTCTTATACTGCCTCAAGGTCAGATGATTCTGTGTTGGTGGTCTTAGTGGTCATGAGGAGACAGTTCCTGCTTCAGTGATTGTTCTTTTGAGAGAGAGAGAGCTGTTTTCTTACAGATGGTCCAGGTGAGAGGGAGCAAACTGCTTCAGTGCAGCTCCTTATATAGCTCTCCCATGGAATGGGCTGAGCCAATCAGCTTTGAGTCCAATTGTCCAGTCAGGTTTGGGGGATTTGTGAAGGGTTTTGTACAAACATCCAATCAAGTTACTTTCATTTTCCCTACATTTCTAATTTACAAACCAGATCTTCAAAAGCCGTTTTCCCAGTTTGTGGGTTTTTGCCAATTTTCTCCCAATTTCCCCCTACATTTTATTATATTATCTCACCTGAAAAATTACAGAGATAATATAATACTCAATGCACTAGACTATTGTGAGAGAGAAAGAAAAAGCAATATGAAAATTTCCAAGTACAAAATACAGTGTATAGAAGGCCTTTATAAAAACTTTTCAGATATTTCTTCATTCTATTTGTCTGAGAACCTGAAAGTCCTTCATTTTCTCATGCCTCAGCATATTTGTCTACAAAATCTAGATATACAAGCTGCTTTTTTGACTTATTCTGAGGACTATAATGAGAATTCATGAGTAACAAATAGGAATTGTGTGAAACTATTTATATAACAAGATAATTGCACTTATTTCTCTCAGGAGCTAAACTGTATTGGTCTGCATGTTTGTTTTTATGTGACTTAATATTTAAAGAAACACCAGTTTCCCTACATTGACTAATTGCCATTTCCAGCAACACATCCTGAGAATAATGTTTTCACTATATTCAGCAAACATGCAGTGATTTCTCCTTGTGAACTTCCTTGTAAACAACTTATCAAGCCTTCCAAATTCAGACTGTCATTAATAAAGTAGAAGCAGGGTAGTAATTTTTTAAACTGCTGATGTAGGGTAAACAACCAAAATAAACATAAGTGCTTCTCTTTATATCTGGAAGTGCACTGTGGATACACAAACGTATGATCCAAATTATATTGTTGCAAAAATAAACAGAAAGTGCATGCTAGTTTTGCTGAATTCTGCAAATGGGCCTCAATTATACATACTACTACCTTTGGCGATTCTATTACAAAATGACTTTGAATTCATCTCCACTGAGAAGCCAAAATCTCTTTAACTCACTCATATCCCCCACACCTCCCTGGTTTCTCTTTTCCATTATTTCTGTCAGTAAAACCATAATCTTTTCAGGTTTTGAGACCTCATACTGTCATTGACTCTTCTTTTTTGTTGTAATCCATATCACATAATGTTACCTTAACAATTAAAATACATAAAAAATAACTATTTCTGTTTGATTTAGCTGCTACTTCTCTGGTATATTGTGGAATAAATCAAGAGTTCCAGGTTCATGGGAATGACTCAGACTTTAATGGCTACTTGCTGGCATGTCTCTCTGACTAACTCCTTAAACACCATGACTGATTCTTGCATCTAGCACAGTTTCTAGCACAGTTTTCCATGTTGTAATTAGGTACCTTCGAGTTGAGTCTGAATCATAGGGACCCTATGTACAAGAAAATACAACACTTCCTGACACTCTGCCAGGCATATGATCTTTTTTATGCATAAGCCCATTGTTGTAGACACTGTATCAACCCATCTAGTTGAGTCGCTCTCCCAATCATGATGTCCTTCACCAGGGATTGGTCTTTCCTAACTTGCCCAATACACATTAGATGCAGTCTAGCCCTCCTTGCTTCCAAGGAGCACTCTGGTTGCACATCTTTTAGGATGAATCTGTTGGTTCTCTTGGCAGTCCACAGTATATTCAATATTCATCTCTGGCACCACAATTCAAAAACATCAATTATTCTCCTGTCTCCCTTAGTCAACATCCAGCTTTCACAAGCATATGATGCAACTGAAAAAACCATGGGATGAGTCATGTGCATCTTACTCTTCAGTGTGACATCTTTATTTTCAATACTTTAGCAAGGTCTTTTGCAACAGCTTTTCCCAGTGTAATCTGTCTTTTGATTTCTTTACTGCTGCTTCTGTTGGTATTGATTATAGAACCAAGTAAAGCAAAATCTTAGACAACTTCAATCTTTTCTCCATTTAACATGAATTTGCTTACTGACCCAATTGTAAGTATTTTTCCTTTCTTGATATTGAAGTGTAATAATAGGGAAGGTTGTGTTCTTTGATCTTCATAAATAAATGTTCTTCAGTGTCAGCATGCCAAGTTGTGTCATCTAACACAGGTTGTTTATGAGTCTTCCCCCAATCCTGATGCCATGCTCTTCTTCATATAGTCCAGCTTCTCAGACTATTTGCTCAACATAGAGATTTAAGAGGTTCAGTGAAAGGAAACAGTCATGAAACACACTTTTCTGAATTAAACTAGACAATATTTCCTTGTTGTGTTAGAGTGACTGCCTCCTGGACCACTTACAGATTCCTTATGAGTACATATTAAGTGATATTCCCATTCTTTGTAATGTTATACATAATTTGTTGTGATCCACATAGTCAAATGCCTTTGTATACTCAATAAAACAGATAGATATCTTTCTGGTATTCTCTGCTTTGGGCTGATATCCATCTGACATCAGCAATAATGTCCCTTGTTTCACATCTTCTTCTGAATCTGGCTTGATTTTCTGGGAGTTCCCTACTAATGTATGTTTCAGTCATTTTTGAATGATCTTAAGCAAAATTTTACTTGTATGAGATACTAATGATATTGTTCAGTAATTTCCACATTTGTTTGGATTCCCCTTCTTGGGAATAGGCACAAGTAAGAATCTCCTCCAATCAGTTGGCCTAGTAGCTGTTTTCCAAATCTTTTGGCATAAACAAAAGTCAGGACTTCCATGGTTACATCCGTTTATTGAAACATGTCAGTTGGAATTAAATCATTTCCTGGAGCCTTGCATTTCACCAATTCATTCAAGGCAGCTTCCATTTCTCTCTTCAATACCATTGGTTCCTCATCATATGCAACCTCTTGAAATGTTTGGTCATTCACCAGTACTTTTTGATATACTGACTATGTGTATTCCTACCATCTTCCTTGGTGTTTCCTGAATTGTTTAATATTTTCCCTGTAGAATATTTCACCATGGCCTTTCAAGCACTGAATATTCTTCCTCAATTCTTTAAACCTGAGAATAATAGAGCATGGTCTTCCCTTTTGATTTTCGATCACCACCTCTTTGCACCTGTCATTATGATATTTGATTTTGTCTTCTGAAACTGCCCTTTGAAATCTTCTGTTCTTTAGCTTTGCCATGTCTTCCTTTTTGCTTAGCTTCTCACATTCAAGGGCAAGTTTCAGAGTCTTTTTTGACATGCAATTTTGTCTGTTCATTTTTCCCTGTTTTTTTTAATAACCTTTTGCTTTTCTCATGAATGATATCATTGATGTCATGTGACAACTCATCTGGTCTTCAAACATTAGTGACTAACACATTAAACATGTTCTTGAGGTGGTCTCTAAACTCAAGTGAGATATACTCAAGGCATGTTAATAAATAATTAATAATTATTAACAGATGTTTATAGTTATTGCTTCTCATTTTTAGTCATGCCTTGTAGCAAAAGGAGGTCCCTGTGGCTTTAATCCATTATAGTCATTAAGGTCAACCCTACTTGGAGTGCCTACAGCTGTAGCACTGTGACATCCGATCCAGTCGGATCTCTGAAGCTAAGCAGGGTCGAACCTGGTTAGTACCTGGATAGGAGACCACCTGGCAACACCAGGTATTGCAGGCTTGGGAGAAGAATCCAGAAACAATCAGACTTTGAAAACCCTATGAATAGCTGAGAAACACACAGTGTTTTCACGTTGTATGTAGGGGTCGCTATGAGTTGGACACTGACTCAACAGCACCTAACAACAACAACAACAGCAACTACTTTGAGCAGGCAAGTTTTCCCCATTTGTCTTTTGAGTGTCCTCTAACCTGGGGGGCTTATTTTCCAGCACTAAAACTGACAATGTTTCTCTGCTATTCATAGTGTTTTCAATGGCTAATTTTTTGGGGAGTAGGCTGCTGAGTCCTCCCTAGTCTGAGTTAGTCTGGAAGCTCAGCTGAAAACTATTCTCCATAGGTGATCCTGCTGGTGTCTGTAATACTAGTGGAGTAGCTTTCAGCATTACAACAATATGTAAGCACCCACAGTAAGGCAAAATGACAGACAAGTGAGTGTGCTAATTCATAGTACATGCTTATTAAATATTGGTTGGAATTAAGAGACATCTAATTTATCCAAGTGTACCTGTCCTATCCCTATTACAAATCAAACTAGATCTTGCTGTCCAATTACTTTCCTCAAAGCACAGCTCTGTTCATGATACACTTTTGTTGCTATTGTTGGTTCTGGGGGTTGAACCTAGGGCCTCATGCAAGTGGGGCTAACGCTCTACCACTTAGTTTTACCCCAGCCTTTTTGTCTTTTTTATTTTGGTACGGGGTCTACTGAGTCAGTCACCTCCAGCCTGGAACTCCTGATTCTCCTGTTCAGGCTTCTTAGCTGCTGGCATTAGAGGTCTGCACCACTACACTCAGCTAAAACAGATTTTAGCAGTAAAGTGCATAAATATTTACTAATGCACTTTAAAAACTGAAGGCATTTTTATTCATAGCAATCATTACAAGTTGTGATTACACATCTTGAATGTGAATATTTGCTTCCTAAACTAACTAGGTTGAAAGTCCAAATGGGCATAAATCCTTATGCTCTTTTCATCATTATTTCCCCAGGGGAAAGTAGAATGCCCAGGACAGAATCAGAATTCAGTATAAATAATTGTTCTGAATGAATGGATAAATTATTGATTAATGACCTTGGAAATAAAATTTATCAAAAGATAGGTGGTACTAACAAGAGTATTATACCTAAGGGATGGGTATATAACCTGGAAGGAAATTTTTAGTGTTTGTTAGATGACTTTCTTCTGATGTACACTTATTTAATCACTTTATCAAAGATATTGCAATTATTTGTCTTAAATTTGTAGATGAGACTAGCATAGGGGAAAAATTTTGTCCTGTTAGAGGACAAAATTAAAAGCCAGAGTGATAGTAAAAGACTGGAAAAATGGTTTGAGTCTTGTAAGATGAAACTTAATGGAAATAAATATAATAATATCCATTTTGGTGCAAAAGATAAATGAAAGAAATGGAAGAATTATGAAAATTATGAAAATTAATGAAAATATGGCTTTACTTAGAGAATATTAGTCAAATAGTGAGATTACTATCCATTAAGATTATATCAGTTAAAGATGAAACCAATTCTATGGCATCTAACAGCAACAATAATTGATAATGGGATCTGGCTACCAAGTGATGTGCTTCAGGCCTTCTACACAGGGTCCCTCAACTACCAGTCAATCTCAACTGGCTTCCTCATCTGTGGTCTCTGGGTAGCACTGCAATAGAACAAAGGGAGATCTTTCAGAGACTTTTAAAACCAAGGATACAGAATGTGCAGTGTCACTTATACTTCTCAAAGCAAAACACAATGTTAGTCTAGCTTTAAGAAGGCAAAGTCTCTGCTTCTGAATGGAAGAGTTAGAAAAATTGCAAAAGGATGTGTTGATAGAGATTAATCATTAAATGTCAGAATTAAACAATGTATATCTCTTTACTAGGTATGAGGGGGGTTAAGAAAGGTCACATTTGTGAAGAATTTACCATCCCCAAACCACAGTAATTGTTTTATATATGGTGGCTATATCATCTGGATCAGAAATATATTTGAATAAAATAGAAAAGGGAGAATACTGATTCAGATATATTCTACACTGAAGTAAGCAACCTCACATGGAGGACCTTTTCCATCAGGGCAAGTATTGGGTCAGAGAAGACAACTTGGAATTTAATCTTTAACTAGGTAAGGGACCATCCAAGACTAATTCCATTCTTTAGAATGTTCTCCACATTCTTGTTGTCATCAGTGACAAAATTTCCTTTCTAAAGGTTGACTAGTATTCCACTGTGTTTATAAACTGCATATTCTTTACTCATCTGTTGTTGAATATTTAGGTTTATTTCATAACTTGGCTGCTGTAAATAATGCTATATTAAACATGCAAATGCAGATGTCTTTTGTACATACTGATTTCAAATTCTTTGGATATACACCAAGTAGTAGGATTGGTGAGTCATATGACAATTCTGTTTTCAGTTTTATGAGGAACCTCTGTACAGTTCTCCATGATGACTATATTAATTACACTCCTACCAATAGTGTACAAGTATTCCTTTTCTACACATCTTTGCCAACAGCTGTTACTATTCATTTTTTTGCTAATAGCAATTCTAACAGGTGTGAGGTGATATCTCATTGTGGGCTTAATTTGCATTTCCCTGATGATTAGTGATATTCAGCATTTCTTTTTCATACAAGAAAACATCACCTATAAAATAATAGACACAAGGATATTTCAGTCTTTTACTCAAGAAATAAGTAAAAATTAATGAATAAGTAAACAAATGAATGACTGCTCTTCCAGGTATAGTCAACTTTGAATAATAATTTGTTCCTTGAGAACCATTCTGCCCACTTCTTTTTGCATAGGGCAATTGATCTGGGCAAACTATATAAACACAGGCTCTGTCTTTCTCTCTCACTTCTAGTTATATTTGATAAATGAAGAGCACAGCCAGAAAACTAAAGAGAGGGAGGAGAGAATCTTCCCCTCTTCTCATTGCTGTACTGTGTCTTGTGGTTTCTCTATCTATATTTATCTCACACTTTGTAAATCTTTTTAAAAATTTGTCCAGTTTTAATATATCATCTCTTTCTTGCTGTTATGCATGCTAATTGTTAGGTGCCCTCAAATCATATCTGACTCATAGTGTTTGTCATAGGGTTTTCAATAGCTGATTCTTTCAGGATTGCCTAGGGAGTGGACTGCCACATCCTTCTCCCATTTTTGTGGTGCTGGGGATTGAACCTGGGACCTCAGAGACTGCAGAGTAGCACTATGCCAACTGAGCTAAACCTCAGCACCAATTGATATGCATGGAAATCCTAAAATATCTTCTTCTCCAAGCAAAAACTAAAAATAATTTGTGACAGCAGACAGAAACTATAAGGAAATCAATCACTATAGTTAACATTGAACATATTCAACATTTCATTCAAATATTTCCCAATATTTATTAATTTTTGAATGTATCCTAACTTCTCAAAAGATTGAGCCAAAATAAGTTCTCTGAAAGCAGTTCACAGTCTGATGTGTAGGTAGTGCCAGTCAAATAATCATACAAACAAAAATACAATTTAAGTTTTGGTGAAGGCTACCAAATACAGAGAAGAGCTATTGGAACAGGAGAGTGTTTAGCAAGGGTGCTCAGTAGTCTCGGGCTGAAGGAAGGTTAGCTGCAAAGACTATATTTAAGTGGAGATATAATTCATTGTAGGCATTAACTAGGAATAGAAGACTGTGAAGAAAATTCAAGGGAAAGGATAACAAAGATTTTATGGCAGTAGTATGTAAATTACAATGTTTACAATTTACCTCTCCCATTGTTGTGACAAAGTGCCTGACATAAACAGCTTAAAGGAGGGAGGATTTATTTCAGCTCACAGTTTCAGAGATTTCAGTCTGTAGTCCTTGGTTTCCTTGATTCTGGGACCACAATGAGGCCAAACAACATAGGCATGTGGAGGAGGAGGGCATTCACCTCATGGTGGACAGGGCCCAGGAATAACCTCAAATTCACAACAACAGTGACCTACTTCCTCCAAACAGGCCCTACTTCCCAAAGTTTCAGAACCTCCAAACCAGCACCACCAGCTGGAGACCACGTGTTCAACACATGAACCTACTGGGGACATTTCATACTCAAAGCATAACACAGCCTGAGGTCTAAAAGAAGGTTAATGTGGCCAGAGATCAGAGGGCAATGGAGATCATGGTGTTGAAGGAGACTAACAGAGTTATGTCCAAACTATGAAGGAACTTGTTAATCACATGGAGAATTTTGGCTTGCACCCAAAGAACAGAAAGTTTGTGTTTATATAAAGGAAAGATATGACTTATATTTTGAAAATCTCTCTCTGGCTAAAATGTGGGAACAGATTGGAAGATTAAAAGTAGAAAGGACATTGATTAGGATTCTATTGCAGCAGTTCAAGTGAGAAATTGATTCTACTTTAATTAGAGAAATGGGGGGAAAGAGAGAAAATTATGGATTTGAGAGGTATTTAGAGGCAAAGTTAATAAATACTGGTACTTGTTTTATTCTTATCAGTATGCTATAGCAAAACACCATAGAGTGGCTGGCTCAAAACAGCAAACATTTATGTCCTATAATTCTGGATTTGGTGAAGCCCAAGAACAAAGAGTCAACAGACTTGTTGTCTGATGAGAGAATATTTTCTAGTTCATACATAGTACTTCATAATTGTATCCTTTCATGGTAAATGGGCAAGGCAGCTCTCTGGGCCTATCTTTTTTTTTTTTTTTTTTTTAACAAAGGTACCTATTCGTGGGGGCTGGGATTTAGCTCAGTTGGTAGAGCATTGCTCTGCAGTCTCTGAGGTCCTGAGTTTGATTCCCAGCACCACAAAATGGGAGAAGGACGTGGCAACCCACTCCCAAGGCAATCCCAAAACAGCCATTGAAAACACTATGAGGGTCGCTTATGAGTTGGACTCGACTCGGCGGTACCTGACAACAACAACAACAACCTATTTGTGACTCAAAGGGCTTACCTGCTAATACCATTACCTTGGGGGTTAGTATTTCAACACATTAATTCTAGGAAACCATAATGATTCAGATCAAAGCCGTGTTGGTTAGATATGAGAGGTAAAGTAAAAGGAAGTTGTCAATAAGTGCCCTTACGTATTGGTTGGCCAAGCCAACAAGGACGGTTGTACCAATTTATACTATAGGAAATATACAGAATCATGGAGCTCTTAGGAGAGTTCTGTAGTAGATGTGAAAACTCAGAATTCATCCGTATGTAAGAATTCACCAAAACAAGGTGCATAATGTAAATCCTAGAGTAAGAAGAGAACAAAATCCTCAGTAGTACTACCGTAAGGCAGTTGAATAATTGAGAATGAGCATATGAGCAAACATGATAGAAAAAGGAGACTCTACAGAGGAGTAGCAGGAGAAAACCAGAGTAGTATCATGGGAGTTAAGAAAAGAAAGTTGCTAACAGTGATCGATAGCAAGGAAGCCATGCAAAATGAGAACAAAAAGATTAATTCCACTTACTAATATTAAGTAATTGATAATTGGGAAGACATCAGATTGAACAGAATTCTGGGTGAAAAAAATAGATCATAAATACAGAAAAGTGTTCAATTTTTTGGATGTGAAGGATGGGGGTTAGATGAAGCATAGGATATAGTTGAGGGAGATTTATTTTTCAAAATAAAAAAATGTGAGTATTTCAAAATGTTGAGAAGAATAAAGGGAAAGAGGAAAATATTAAATATACAGGGAAAATTCATAATATAAAAACCAGAGAAGTCAAATGTAGCAAGGTCTGAAATATTACTGAAAGGAGAAGTTATACTTAGTTTTATCAGGTACTAATCAACTCACATCTCTAATACAAGAACAGTTAGAAATAATGTTTAAGATTAGGTATTCATGAAATAAAAACAGAAATCTGGAAATTGAAAAATAACAACTGCAAAGTAGTGGCTAACTGAAAAGTAGAGTTGATTTACTTAAATAGTAAATTAATGGTCTCCATGATTGAGTTAAAGACTCTTCTAGATAGCAGGAGAAAGGGAAAAATTAAAAGAATGGAAGAAAACTTAAGTATTATGACTTAAGGTCCAGATTTTCTGCATCTTTGTATTATGAGTTCCATAAGGGGGAAATGGAAAAAATGAAAGAGAATCCATGTTTAAAGAAACAGTGAATATAATTTTTCTAGACTGTAGATAACATAAGTCTGTAGCTTGAAAGATCCTTGCATTTCAAAAAATGTTGAACAAGCACCTGTGTGTGTGTGTGCAACACACACACACACACACACACACACACACACACATCACAGTGAAAGGACAAGATAGCCGGGGCATTTAGGAAACTCTGCAAATGCACCAGAAGGAAAGATAAATCATCAACAAAGGGACACAAATTGCAGGCATTTGTCATTGAGCCCAGTTGTCAGGAATAGAGAGAGTAGAATGAGCTCCCATCCTTTTGGCCATGACCAGGTATTAAGAGATGCTTACAAACTGTATTA
Organism: Pedetes capensis; assembly: GCA_007922755.1. Lineage (NCBI taxonomy): Eukaryota > Metazoa > Chordata > Mammalia > Rodentia > Pedetidae > Pedetes > Pedetes capensis. The sequence goes on along the minus strand of VMDO01019174.1, from coordinate 10,362 downwards.
AGAAGTGTATTAATCTGTGATACACAATGGTCAAAAATGGAAAGCAAGGATATGCAAGTAAAATACACAATGCTCTAAATTTTAAAAGGGCTAGGTTTAGCTCGGTTGGTAGAATGTTGCTCCACCCTTTCTTAGAACTGAGGTTCGATCCCAGGCACAGCAAAAATGGGAGAAGGTTGTGGCAATCCACTCCCAAAACAACCCCCAAACAGCCATTGGAAACCCTATGAGGGTCACTATGAATTTGACCCAACTTGACGGCACCTAACAACAACAAGTTTTAGAAAGTTGTTTTTATTCACACATTCAAATCTGCAAAGCACTGCACTTGCCCCATAGGATAAGTGACAAGAATGAAGAACAATGTTTTCTGCTGTCATGGGACTACTGTCTATAAGGCTTTGAATTTATAGTGCCTGACATGCTGTAGAATCTCTGTAAAAACACAGTTGATGATTTTGCTGTGTAGAAATTACAGTCAGCTTCCAATGTTTGCAGCCCATTTGAAATTCAAAATGGTTGAGCCTGTGTCAGTCACTGCTATCCCTAGTTGCTCAGACACAGGGCTGCCTGATGCAGTCCCATGCATTCAGAACCTCCTGGCTTCCCTGCTGATTTATGAGAAGTCTCCCTTCCCAGGTGTGCTGTGACCACTGTAGGGGCTGGCCAGGGATTGTGCATTGTTGACAGAGTCCAGTGCTACCCAAATGTTAGGTAAACAATTTTCAATGATACTCACCGGACTGAAAACACAGATGTGTTGAATAATTCTTTCAAGTTGCTTCTTTCAATTGCTCTGACATTACAAAATTGAATTTTTTACCTTTTTGACAACAAAAAGTAGATAACTGCTTCCATTTATATGGGTCTTCAATAAGTATCACAAAAACAATTTATTGAGCATACAAAGAACACTATTTGCATATCAAGTGCCTTGTGTGATTTAATCATTGCCACTCCAATGTTATGTTTATTTATTTAAGAAAGAAAAACAATGTATCTAAGTTACACTGCCAAATTTTGGCAGAACTAGAATCCAAACCAACTCACTCACCAAAAACCTTTGGCTGGGAATACTGTACTGTATTCCCAACTTTGTACTTCTCAGGGTGCTTTTAATTCACTATTTATTTTAATGTATGTGAATATCTAATATGGTTGAAAATTTTTAAGACAATTTTACTAACAAGCAAACTAATAATAAACTTGGGAAGTAACATTTATTTAATACCTGTTATTTCCTAATTTGCTTTTCTATTTTATTTTTGTTACTCTATTTTTCTTCTATGGCCATTTCCTTGTATTAGTTCTTGTATTCCTCATTTTCTTAGCTATTGTGGACATAAAATTTAGACCGTGTTCCCACTCATAATTATTGGAATGAATGTATTGAATACACAAATTTTAAATAAGTATTGTTACTACTATTTGTTTCTGAAAAGCATTAAGTGCTACTTATCTATCTACCTGCTGCACAGTATTGCTGGGGTCTTCCAACAATGTACAATTCTTTGAAAGGAAAAAATGAATTTTCACTCAAAATTCTTTTTCACTGTAGTTAGCAAAGATAAGGGAAGTTATACAAGGGGATTTTTTTTTTTTAAATTAAGATCTGAGGCTCAGAGAGGTTCCCAGTATGGCTCAAACTTGTCACTCTAATTCCATGTTTCTTTCAATCAGGTGGTAGCATCTTTGAGTTCCAACCTCTCTCTGATCCTTTTCTCAATATAGAGGAGATTTTTTTCCTAAGACCTAGGAAATAGCAACACATACAAGGATGCATAGCCAGACCATTCTGCATGCAAGCGTCTGTCTGACCACACTTAGTCCACTGTGGGCAGGAGCTGTGCCTATGCTGTCATCTCCAGAAGGACCTCCGCCTCCTCTGTCCTTTGGCAGTGATTGACAGCTACAACAAGTTGTTGTGTTAAAGCTCCTGCAAGTCAATTATGAAAATGATGTGCACTTGCTTAAAGATGATTGTAAATTGCTTCTGGCTGATCAGAATAATGAGTTGTGGCAATGCTAATCAACATTGGGCATATATAGTACCTTGTTGCTGTTGTTGGGTTTGCAGCTGCAACTAGCTCACCCAAATGAGAGTATTTTCAATTGCTCATGGATCATAGATTAAAGCAGGATGCTCACAATGAAGGCATTATGGGAATAGGTGAGGTGGGGCTCAAGGAAAGAGGGTAAGACAACGTTTATTTTATATCAGTTGTATAAGGTTCCTTCCTTCCTTCCTTCTTTCCTTGCTTCCTTCCTTCCCTTTTTTTTTTTTTTTTTTTTTAACCAGTCCCATTTAACTTTGGTTAAGGGAAGCGGGGAAATGGGCAGCATTAACTAAAGCTAGATCTTTTCCATATGTATAAAGTGCTTTATCATTGCACCCTCAGCGTAGCTCTGTGAAGTGGCTATTTTTATCCTCATAATACAGCAAAGGAAACTGACAGTAGGAAATTGTCCAGCATCCCATAGATAGGTAAGCTAGTATTCTCATTTCTCCTATTTAATTTCAAAGCTCAGTCTGTTAGTGTCACCCAAAACACCATCTACAAATCTTCTGCTTTAAACTCTCCCTGTGTACATGTTCAATGTGCAGCTTCCCTCGTCCTACCCGACACCTACTCAGTCAGAATGTCTAGGAATGCTTGGTAGAGATCCCTGAGATAGGTAATTGCAACAATCAATTCCAGATCGTATTGATACACAATAAAGCTGCATAGCAACTGGACATCACCTTGACTGTCCTGTGGCTTCCTAATAGAGAGGAGAAATAAAGAGTAAGTAATAATGTGTAGCCTGCAGCTATAGCACTGTGGCTTCTGATCCCATCAGATCTCCGAAGCCTGGTTAGTACCTGGATGGGAGACCACCGGGGAACACCAAATACTGTGGGCTTGGGAGGAGGACCTGGCAACCCGCTCCCAAAAATCAATCCGCCATTGTAAACCCTATGAATAGCAGAGAAGCACCGACAATAGTATTTCGCCTGTTCTACATGGGGTCGCTATGAATTGGACACCAACTCAATGGCCCCTAACAACAACAATAATACTTTGTAGAGGCTGTATTTCTGATATGAAGAAAATATTATGAATGTGTCTGTGGTGAAGACTCCACAGTTTTATGAATATACTATTGAAAAGCTTTAAAGAGGTAACCCAAATGGTATGTTAATTCTTTTATGATTATGTCTCAATAAAGATCTTAAAATGAGATATTAGAAAATAATTCAGGGAGTGTGCCTAAATTGTATTTACTCAAATCAGTTGTTCTCAGTATCAATAAGCTACTTATTTATTTGTTTGTTTATTTATTTTTGTTGTACTGAGGGTGGAACCCAGGGCATTGTGCATGCTGTATAAGTGTTCTACCAGTAAGTTACATCCTCAGCTCCAAGTCTTTTGTTATTTTTAATAGAATTTCCCTACAATACTGACATAACTGAGGAACTTTAGAAATTAATAAATATACTACTAGAATGATCTAGGCCATTCTATGAGTTTTGGGGATCTAGGCCAACCAACATTGATGTGATATAATTGACTGAATGCCATTGGATGTCATAATAAAGGAAACTGAAGAAGGTCACAGGATGGTATATTCTGGATAGATTAAAAGAGTAACAGTTTAGCAGCAAGGAGAAAATCTAAAGTCACAATTGCAGTAACCTATCCATTAAATGAGAACTTTCTGCCATGTCTCTACTCTCAGATGTGAATTTGGGGATTTGGAACAAACCTGACATCACAGAAGCATACATCTCAGTTCAAGGGGGAAGAGAAAAATATACTCTTTGATTTAATTCCAGGCTCTAGACTGCAATTCTATGTCATTGGTATCTAACAAATCCTTTGTTCATCTGCCAAACACAACAAGGATGAGCAGATTTGCTGTGGGAATATGAGTTTGATGATTGGGCTGCATGAACCCTGGAAGCCTGGCATGTGTCATATGCTTCTGTTTGCATGCTCTTTAGTGCCTCCTGACTCTGGTACTTCCCGTATTTAGATGGCAGGACTAAAACCGATTCTGAGAAATCTCATCAACTTCTAGGTCACCCCTGCACATTTCCTTCAGTTTAATCTCTAGCATTAACTACAATAAATATCTTCTTATTCAGCCACAATATTCATCAAGAAATGATGCTGTTGTTGAATGCTGTAAGAAATCATAGAGATTAACATTAGTACAGCACTAGACATTTCTTTGTTTGCTATTGCATTTAAGTAATTTTATGTGGTAGATGTATTCTGCCCAATTAAGAGAGTGAGGAAACTGAATTTTTGAGAGGTTAAATAGCTTGCTTATAATCATGTAGTTAAGAAATGAAGAGGGGGCAGAGTTTAGGTCTAAGTTTGTCTGATTGTAAATCCTATGCTGCATTCTCTCTACTGTTACATTGATTAACTTTCCTAGCAAGTTGTATAGATAAGCTCAAAACACCCTAAATTTATAGAGAGCTCTTAGCAAATTATAGTTTGTATAGTGATAAGGAGCCTGGGATTCAGCTTAGTAGGTACAGCACTGCTCTGCAGTTTCTGAGGACCTGGGTTTGATCTCCAGCGCTGCAAATATTGGGGAAGAATGTGGCAATCTATTTCCAGAAATAATCACCTATTGAAAACTGTATGAGGATTGCTATGAGTGGAACCTGACTTGAGGGCACGTAACAATAAGTAATAGGGGTATCAATACAAGTTTTTGCATTAGGAGGAAAACTGACATTTATTAAATACTGATTAGGACTCTGGTCATTTCACATACATGGCAATAGCTTTCAACATCATTTCTTTGCTCAGATAGGAAAAAAGAAGCACAAGATAGCAAACTAACTTAGTAGTGTTCTTTTTTATGCTAAGTGGTATTCTGTCTTTGTTCTTTCCAAAATTCCTGCTCCATTTTTAGAAAAAGAATGAAAAGACTCTTAGACTGGAAAAGAAGGAATTAAGAAATAAGGAAGGTCAAAACTGTTTATAGAATCTGTGTTGCGAAGGGTCTCAAAGGCAAATGTGAAGAGATTTAATTTTAATTTACACCTTTTCAAGACTTGATCTACCAGAATAGTGACTTTGAAAATGTAAATTGGACTCTTTGCCTCCGGGAATGCTATGAATTTTGTGATACCATGTTCCTTATTATCATTCCATAGACTTCTTTAGAGCAGACTCTGGAGTACTTAAGAGCTGAATATGACATTCAAATCTACCATTCAGAGATATGTTCCATAGCACCATGGGCATAAGAGACGAGATTCTCACTCAGCACAAAGGCAGTGTGTTTCTGGTAGTTCCAATGAAGTCCTAAAGGTGCAGACCCTGCTTTAGCTCCATCTTCAAGATCTATTCAGATGTAGTCAGGTCCAGGATATGGGACAGAAGGAAGGTGATAGAAGAAAGAGACAAGTCCAAGGAGAGAGGATTCTTCTTTAGTTACACATTCATTCTTCTTATGAAGAAGGGCTTTCTGGGAAGAAATGAGTGGCACTATTCTCATAAAGATGGGGTTTCACAGGTGGGATGACTAAGGCTCATATGCAGATGTAAAAGTAGAAAACATGAACACAAAAAGGCTTATCATGATAGATTCAGGAGAAGAAAGCATGGCAGTATTTTCCAAAATGGGTTATTTATGAGAGGCTATATAGAGAATGCCTGCAGCTCTACCACGGTGGCATCAGATCCCATCAGATCCCCAAAGCGTAGGAGGCTTGGGCCTGGTGGATGGGAAACTATCTGTGAACACCAGGTGGTCTAGGCTTGAGAGAAGGACCTGGCAACCCACTCCCAAGAAACCATCAGCCACTGAAAACCCTATGAATAGCAGAGAGAGTTGTTGTTGTTGTTGTTAGGTGCCGTCGAGTCGGTATCCGACTCATAGCAACCCTCATAGGGTTTTCAATGGCTGACTGTTTCGGGATTGCCTTGGGAGCGGATTGCCAGGCCCTTCTCCCATTTTTGCGGTGCTGGGAATTGAACTCAGGACCTCAGAGATTGCAGCACAGTGCTCTACCAACTGAGCTAAATCCCAGCCCCAAATAGCAGAGAAGCACTAACAATAGTGTTTCACCTGTTGTATGTAGGGTAGCTATGAGTTGGACACTGATTTGATGGCACATAACAACAATACAGAGGATAAAAAAGCTTTTATACTCAAATATATTAATGAAGTTTATAGCTAATATATTTTGTCACAATTAAGCTCATCTCTTGACTACATGACTTTTTAGAGCTTTGAATCTCAAAGAGAAAAATATATTTCTGAAATTTATTTTGTCTCCTCAGATCACTTATTGTTCAGTGAAGCAACCTAAGGAATCAGTGGTAAATGGGACAGGAATTTGGGGTATGCTGGTTAAGGGAAGGGCCTTTGATGTTTGATGATTCTGGTTTAACCTCAACCTACCAGAGATAGCCATGGACATATACAATAGTTACTCATGCCTTTATCATTCATGGATAATGATCACACACCTCAGAGAACATCTGTGAGGATTACATGGATATACAAAATCTCTTAATGTAGTGCCTAGCTGAGAATAAACACTCCATACAAGGTTGCTATTATCATTATTGTTAATGTGAAAATGAAATAAACAGAAGCTCCATCTAGTGAAGTGACAAAAGAGGCATGATCTTATAAATGTCCGTTTCTCACAGGTGACATATCTTCTTTTAACACTATCAAATCATGAATACTAATTTAGGCAGAGGTATGAGGAAGTGTGTTGGAGAGCCAAGAGGATGGAAAGTAGGATCCCTAAGGAAGGAACCTGCTAGGAGCTGCTGTCATAACAAAGGTGCTCAGATGATTAATCCAGTGACCCTATTATTGGAGAATTTAGTGCAGGATGTGAAAACACACTTAGATAATTAAGATGTCATGTTTTAATCAAGAATAGACTGAGTGCCAGAACCCATAACTTTAAGATACTGTTTCCAAAGGTTGACTAGTATCAGCTTACGGAAAGGATGATGGGAGTGGCTAATCCATTCCTTACCAGCACTCCTTTTATTCTATGCCGGCTTTATACTCTTTTATATGTTTTTTTTTTTCTTTTCATTCAACTAGATAGCTTCACCTGCAGCTATACCACTGTGGTGTCCCATCCCATAAGATTTCAGAAGTTAAGTAGGGTCAGGCCTATTTAGTACTTGGATAGGAGACCACCTAAGAGCACCAGGTGCTGTAGGCTTTGGAGAAGGACTGGGCAACCCACTCCCCAAAAATAATCAGCCATTGAAAACCCTATGAATAGAAGAGAAGCACTAACAATAGTGTTTTGCCTATTGTACTTAGGGTCACTATGAGTCAGACACTGACTCAACCGCACCAAACAACAACAACTATGGCATTAAGAATGGGGATCAATTGCAGAGGGATAACTTTTGCATGTATTAATTGTTTATGTTTTCATCTTGAAAAAGAAATGTGAGTGGAGTTTGATGCAGCTGAGAGAAATAATGATCATCCTATATCAACAATAAACATTTCTTTAATAAATAATAAACATTTCTGGATCTGTTGCTTATTAAACACCAAAGTCAATATGTTATCTTCCTTATATGTTGGTCATTAATTTGAAAGTTAAGATGGTCTAATCAAAACAGTCTTAGAACAAGGAAAAGTATTCCCTGCTTAAAATCACTATTCACTGGTTCTGTAGTTCCTCTTATTCTTTTTTTTTTTTTTTTTTTTTTTTTTTTTTTTTTTTTTTTTTTTTTTGTGGTACTGGGGGTTGAACCCAGGGCCTCGCACCTGCATGCTTTGCAAGTGTTGGACCACTGAGCTGCAACCCCAGCCCATTTTTTTACTTTTTGAGACAGGGTCTCAATAAATTATGCAGACTGCCTCTGGTCTCAAACTTGGATCCTCCCTCCTCTGCTTCCCAAGCCACTTACAGGCATGTGCCACTACACCAGGCCTTGTGACTTATTCTTTAATTTGTCTTCTTGTTTGTCTATTTGTTTTCTTTTGTCACCTCTATGCTTTCATTGGAAAGTTGCTGGATTAGCAGCTGCTCTTCCAAGAACATACTTTGCTTGTTTTCCATGCTGTTGATGCTTGTGTGATAATACAGCAATGTGGACAAGAGCTCTTAACCAAAGGACACATAATAGATTTTTGTCTTTGAATATATTCCAAGAGCTGAGCTACCTTGAGAACACTGCATACATGTGTAGCCATTATCAATAATTGGTATCTCTTACATATTTTAATTTTCTATGTTGTTATCATAGTTTCTTTTTAAATAAATCACTTCACCTTGTAAGCGTTCCTAAACCCACACTGTGGGCTCAAATCTTTTGTCCTATGCTACCTTGGAAAATCGGGTTGGGATTTAGCTCAGTGGGTAGAGCACTGTGCTGCAGTCTCTGAGGTCCCAAGTTCAATTCCCAGCACTGCCAAAATGGGAGAAGGGCCTGGCAATCCACTCCTAAGGCAATCCCGAAAGTCAGCCATTGAAAACCCTATGAGGGTCGCTATGAGTCGGATACCTACTCCAGGGCACCTAACAGCAACAACAAGCTTGGAAAATCATCAACTTCTTAGCCACAGTTTGGGCTCTGGAGGTGCATCTTCTTCGACAGGGAAGATAAAAGTGGCAATTATTGTAACTTTATAGAGTTATAGAATAGAAAACCAAATTATTTCATAGCTATTCTAGTACAATCAGAAAGTAAAAATCTCTTCTTCCTTCCTTGTTCTAATGGTTTGTATAGGCAGTGACATTTTCCCTAATGCAGTTCAGTGTGAGGGATTTACTTTCACTTGTGTGCCATCTTAGAAAAAAAAAAGGAAGATCAGCATATTTCCGTGTTTACTATATCTCTGTTGACTTTTACAAGATGTGTCCTTATGCAGCCATACAGCTTAAGGACTTTGAGATTCATCTACTTTAACCCATTTGTTTTCCCTCACTCACAGTCAAAACAAAGTACAGTTACCACCTTGACATTCCTACTTACTCCCAGGCAAGCCCCCATGTCCACAAAGCCCACCAGAGAGATGAGGGAATTCTCCCTGTTGTCAACATTCACCCTTCATTGACAGCATATCTTGACATCTCTACTCTTTTTATCTGAAATACCTTCTCCTCTCTTCTTTTGCCTAACAGAATCCTACTTACCTTTCACAATTGAACTCCTAGGATAGTTTCTGTGGAACATCTTTCTTGTGTCCTATCCAAGTGAGCTCAAGTTTTCTATCTTTAATTCTTTTTTCTTTTCATTATAATTTATCTGTTCACATATCTGACTCCTCAACTAGACTGTGTTTTATTTGCAAGTACAGATCAAATTTGTTTGTTTTGCATCACTACTATCTAGTTATAGAGTAAAAAGCAGACAGTACCAGATTTAAATCTAAGTTTCAAACCTTATTCTGTACACTTTTGGAAAACTCCAAAAACCTTATCTCCTCCTCCGTGAAACTAAGGGAATTTCTAACTTGCCTAGTTTTTGTGAGAATTAGTAATACTATATGTGCCTTGGGGCTGTCACAAGAAAACATATAGCTTATAAACAACAGAAATTCACCTCTCAGAGTCCTGGCAGCTGAGAAGCTAAAGATTCCTGTTCTCGTGAGGTCTGCTTCTTCCTAGTTGGTGCCTTTGTGCTGTATGCCTACCTGAAGGAAGGGAAGTACCCTGGTCTCTTCAACCCCTTAAAAGGCATTAATCTTTTAATGAGATATCTGCCCTCATGACACAATCACCTTTCAGATCATCCCCTTTTAGTGTCATTAAAATAGGGATTTAGTTTGAGGGGAAGACAAGCATTCAGACCAGAGAAATCTGTAAAGAACTTGGTATAATATGTGAAGCACAGTAAGTGGCTAGTTAACTCTTGTTAAATAATTGTTGATAAGTGAATTAGATGTTCATTTGGACTCAGCAACAATTTTTGGATTTTTGTTTTAGCAATGATGCAGACAATTTAATTCAATTTTAATTCTGCATTGCACACTTATTTGTGTTTGGATTGGCTCATTTTTGCATGTATTATTTTTGACCAGACATGAACATCGATATTACTCTCTTCTGGTTTACTACCAGCCCAGTTCTTCTAGCCTCAGTATGCTCTCCCATATCAGGGGCACTTTGCTGTCCTCACTTGGGTTATTCTCACACTATCAACGTTACAATCTGGATTCTTCTCTCTCCTTTTCAAGTCAGCTTACATTCAGTTACACTCTGTTCTACGAATGTATTTCTTCATGTTTTCTTGACTTCTGTATATTTACTCATTTTGTCACTGTACACATAAATCCTGTCCTCACAACATTTATGCTATTTATCAAGAATTTAATTCCCTAAACCAGGTGCCATAGCTTGTTGTTGTTGTTAGGTGCCGT
>VMDO01019173.1:17314-40416 GCA_007922755.1 Pedetes capensis | reverse complement strand
ACCAAAATCCTTACAACTGGGTCAGTATGCAACTTCATGAGAAGTGGAGAAAAGATGGAGGTGGTCCAAGATTTTGCTTGCCTTGTTTCTACAATCAACAACCAGGGAAGCAGCAGTAAAGAAATCAAAAGTTGCATTGCCTTGGGAAAACCTGTGGCAAAAGATTTCTTTAAAGTATTGAAAAGTAAAGTTGTCACAATGAAGATGAAGGTGCGCCTGACTCATGCCATGGTATTTTCAGTTGCCATATACGGTTGTGAAAGCTGGACATTGAATAAGGGAAAGAGGAGAAGAATTGATGCATTTGAATTATGGTGCTGAAGATGAATATTGAATATAGCATGGACTGCCAAAAGAACCAAGGAGGCAGAGGGAGGAGGATCACAAGTCCAGGGCCAGAGGCAGCCTGCATAACTTAGTGACACCCTGTCTCAAACTGAAAAGTAAAAAATGGGCTGGGGGTGCAGCTCAGTAGTAGAGCAGTTGCAAAGTGTGTGCGAGGACCAGGGTTCAACCTCCAAGTACCAAAATAAAAAGTAATTGGGAGGGAGTCGAACCCAGGCAGGGCCTTGCTCATTCTTGAGGACTCTGCCACAGGTCTCCTCCTCCAGCCTCCTTTATGTTTTTTTTTTTTTTTTTTAATTTTGAAACAGTGTCTCTGTGGGTCCTATCTGCTGCCTCTGGCCTCAGGCTCATGATTCTCTTTCTTCAGCCTCCCAAATGGCTGGGATTGCAGGTGTGTGCCATGGCACCTGGCTTCAGATTTAATTTTTAGTCCTCTCTTTTCCCTCACTCTCCTCTCTACCCTTTATTTCAGTCTTCAATTAAATAATTTTCCCCTGTATCACTTTTCTCTTTCTTTATCATCTTTCACCCATTATAATTTATTATTTTCATTGTCTCAGTCTATTTGTTTACAGTTACCTGGTTTTCTTCCTCCAATTTCTTTTCTCACCTCACCTTTGGATCTGCCTTTCTTTTTAATGGTATTTGGGTGTTGAATCCAAGGCCCCAGGCATACTTGGCAAGTGCTATACCACTGAGCTGCACCCCTAGCCCCCTTTTTACTTTTTGTTTTGAAACAGGGTCTCCTCTTCCTGCTTCAAGTCACATATAATTAAAAACCCACCAGAGTAACAACAGATTTCTCAATACAAACTCTAAAATCCAAGAGGACCTGGAATGATGTATTGCAAGCCCTGAAAGAAAATGACTTCCAACTTAGATTACTTATCTATCAGAACTATTCTTCACAATTAAAGGAGAAATAAAAGCCTTCCATGATAAGCAAAAACTAAAAAATATTTTATGACCATTAAGCCAGCACTACAGCCTTCACTTAAAGGAATCCTGCACACTGAAGAAAAAGATAAATTAAACCTACCAGGATGGCATGGGCTATTCATTCAACAAATGGTGGCCGAGCATGTGCTATTTCTCAGGCATTATTTCATTTTACAGGGATAAAATGTTAAATGAAACAAAGTCTCCACTTTCACAGAGTTTGCAAAATCAGTAGGAAAATAAGATAGTAAACAAACACAGATTCAGAGACTTGGATTTGAACTTAGATAAGGACGTGGATGTAGAGTACTAAATCAGGTGGATAGTTAACTTTTGAACTATTACATAATAGGATGGAGAGGTAGATTTTCGCAGGTCATTATTTAGAAAAGGATAAGAAATGACCTTCGGAGCATGGATGCAGTTAGATAAGAAGGAAGGGAGGGCGTACTGCCTGATGTCTTTGTAGACTTGAATTCTGGCTGGGAGAGTCAAAATATAAATGACCTGAAATAAAATTGCATTTGGGATGTTTCAGGAATGTCAGGGAGGCCACTTGGTTTGAGTTAGATGTTTTGTCACTCAGCTCTAATCTGTGGTACTTTGCACTGGAATCCCTCGCAAACAGGCAGGGTTTCAGGAAAAGTCATATGGCCCACTTACAGTCCTTTAACTTCTAAAAGAAACAAGCCTACAGCCATACCACTGTGGAATCCCAACCCATTAGATCTCAGAAGCTAGTGCTGCGCTTCAGTCTCTGAGGTTCCGAGTTCAATTCCCAGCACCACAAAAATGGGAGAAGGGCCTGGCAATCCACTCCCAAGGCAATCCCGAAACGGTCAGCCATTGAAAACCCTATAAGGGTCACTATGAGTCAAGCAAGTTCGGGCCTGGCTAGTCCCTGAATGGGAGACACTCTGAGAACACCAGGTGCCATAGGTTTGGGAGAAGGACCCAGAAACCCACACCTAAAAATCAATCTGCCATTGAAAACCCTATGAACAGTGGAGAAACATGGAAAATACTGTTTCACCAGTTGGACATAGGGTCACTATGAGTCAGACACCGACTCAACAGCACGTAACAACAACAAAAAAAGCAACAAACACCCATGAAGTTTGAACACCCAACCAATGAGTGAACCATCAAGTTCATTTCCAGATTTGCATCCTAGGGAAGCTCTCAACTTTGTTCACATCATGCCACACAAAGTAATGCAATGGTGTTGTTATTGTTATTAGATGCCATCATGTTGGGTCTGACTCACAGAAACCCCAGAAACACCACTCAACATTGCACCATACACACAGTCTTTTTTTATGTGAGCCCATTCTTGCAACCACTGTCTCTTCCTTTTTGAGTTATGCTGCAATAGCAAATGGAGGTTCTGGGAGCTCTACTCCATTCCCATCATTAAACTCAACTCTACATTGAGGAGGGGGTCCTTCTCCAATCATTTCTTGAATGCCTTCCTATCTAGGAGGCTCATTTCCCAGCACTGTATTTGACAGCATTTCTCTGCTATTCATAAGGTTTTCAATGGCTAATTGTTGTGGAAGTGAGCAGCCAGGTCCTTCTCCTGGAAGCTCAGCTGAAACTCATCCACCACGGGTGGACCTGGTGGTACCTGTAATACCAGTGGCATTGCTTTCAGCATCGCAGCAACACACAGTCCCCTATGGCACAACAAGCTGGCAGACAAGGTGGGGGCAAATAGTGCTTCAAATTCGTGAAAATTCGTGGCAAAATTCATGAGGGAGAAACAGCTCTAACATTCACAGGGAAATGGATAAAAAAACTGTGTCATAGTCTCTACACGATTCTGAAGTTATACATGTTAGCATGGATAAGATCCAAATATAACATGTGGAAAGGAAATCTAAGTTGATGAATGCATATGCTATTTATGTAAGTTTTAAAAGGCCTCCGTAAATGTCACATGTTGTTTATTGTAGAACACCAAAATGGAACAAAAGGAAACTAGGTTGAGAATTATACTCTTCAAGTTCAGAATAACAACAAATTGTGGAAGTACATGTGATAGAAAGAAAAAAGTCTTAACTGGTTAAAGGTTTCATTTCTCACTCAAAATCTCATACAGATTTGGGTCATGTTTATACGGTTTCTGGAGCATTCTATACATTTGAAATATTGGAAAGCTAAGCTATCATGAAGGGAGTGGCGGTATCCTGATAATTTTTAACAAGTAAGAGATCAGAGAGTTTCATTTGGTAATTCAAGGCTCCTGGAAGAAACATCATGTCCTCTGCATGGCTCCCCCGCTCCAAGTCATGCACAGGTACAAAGGAAATAGAACACGCATCAATATCCCCATGAGATCAAGAAGTTCTTGGAGCTTATGTCCATTGGAAGAGCTCTTGAGGAAAACCTGCCATCTTCTCCTGGAATATTTTATCAAAGGCTTCCACTTGGGCTACGGTCAAGTGATTCTTCCAGTCCCCAATGGTACCTGGAAAACACAAAGTGGAGAACGAGGTCAGATTTTGTTCCCACTGTCCCCCTGAAATGAATGTGGCTAATCGAGCACAAGGGGAGAAAGACACAGCAATCCACTCTCAAAGCAATCCTGAAACAATCAGCCACTGAAAACAGCACCTAACAACAACACCTTCAATATGAACTCATACCTGTAAAAGAGGAAATTTCGACCAGGGATACAGAGGAAAGACAATGGGAAGATATTGTGAGAAAATGGCAATCTACAATCCCAGGAGAGGACCCTGGAACAGATTCTTTCCCAACATTCCTCAGAATGAACCTGCTGACAATTTCATCTTTAACTTCCAGCCTCAAGAACTTTGAGAAAACAAATTCCTATTATTTAAATTTCCTGTCTGTGACCCCTTCTTATAGCAGTCCTAGCAACTAAGACACAAGAGGTTGAGGAAATATTTAGAAGTCAATGAATAAGAAGAAATACAAACAGAAACTTACATCTGTAAAATACATTGTTGCTGTCAGATGCCACCCAGTTGTGCCTGACTCATAGTAACCCTGTGTTCACCAGAATGAATCACTCCCGGTCTCTATGCCAGGCACAATTCAACATCCACCTTTCACAACCTTATGATGTGACTGAAAATATCATGGCATGAGTCAGGCACACTTCTTCAATGTGAAATCCTTACCTTTCAGCACTTTAAAGAGATCTTTTGCACCTACTTTTCTCAATGTAATGTGTCTTTTGATTTCTAGACTGCTGAAGAATTCCCTGGGATTTGATTGTAAAACCAAGTAGAGCAAAATCATGGACAACCTCAGTCTATTCTCCATTTATTCTGAAGTTGCATACTGACCCAATTGTAAGGATTTTTGTTTTGCTGATATTGAGTCGCATCCATACTGAAGGCTGTGTTCTCTGATTTTCATCAGTAAATATTTCAAACCATCTTATTTTCAGGAATCAGAGTTGTGTCATCTGAATAATGCAGGTTGTTAATGAGCCTTCCCCCATTCCTGATGCACATTCTTCTTCATAAAGTCCACCTTCTCAGATTATTTCTTCAGCCTAGAGATTAAAGAGGTATGGTAGAAGTATACCACCCTGATGCTCACCTTTCTAGACTTTAAACGAGGCTGTGTTTCCTTGTTCTGGTCAAACGACTGCCTCATGGTCTATGTACAGATTCCTCATGAGTACAATTAAGTGCTCTGATATTCCCATTTTTCACAGTGTTATCCATAATTTGTTATGATCCACACAATCAAATGTCTTTCCATAGTCAATAAAACATAGATAGACACCTTTCTGGTATTCTCTGCTTTCAGCGAGTATCCACCTGACATTAGCAATGATGTCCCTGTTTCCATGGCCTCTTCTGAATCTGGCTTGATTTTCTGACAGTTCCCTGTCTATATACTGCTGCTGCTGCTGCTTTTGAATGATCTTTAGCAAAATTTTTCTTGTGTGTGATATTA
The DNA here is from genome assembly GCA_007922755.1 of Pedetes capensis. Taxonomy (NCBI): domain Eukaryota; kingdom Metazoa; phylum Chordata; class Mammalia; order Rodentia; family Pedetidae; genus Pedetes; species Pedetes capensis. The sequence goes on along the minus strand of VMDO01019173.1, from coordinate 35,193 downwards.
ATGATATCGTTCAATAGTTTCCACATTCAATTGGATGCTCTTTCTTGGGAATAGGCACAAATGTGGAACTCTTCTAGTCCCTTGGCCAGGTAGCTGTTTTCCAAATCTCTTGCCATAAGCAAGTTAGTATTTCCAGTGCTACATCTTTTTAATGAAACTTCTCAATTGGTATTCCATCAATTCCTGGAGCCTTGACTTTTGCCAATTTCTAAAAGGCAGCTTCTACTTCATCTTTCTGTACCATTGGTTCCTGATCATGTGCAACCTTCTGAAATGGTTGGTCATTCACCAATTATTTTTGGTATAACATCTGTGCATTCCTTCCATCTTCTTCTGATGTTTCCTTGTTGTTTAACATTATCTCTGTAGAATCCTTCACTATAGCCATTTGAGGCTTGAAATTTTTCTTCAATTCCTTAATTTTGAGAAAAACAATGCACATCCTTCCCTTTTGGTCTCTATCTTCAGCTCTTTTCACATGTCATTAAAATATATGATTTTGTCTTTTCGAGCTGCCCTTTGAAATCTTCTGTTTAGTTCCTTGACTTTATCATGTCTTCCTTTTACTTTAGCTGCTCCACGTTCAAGGGCAAGTTTCAGAGTCTCTTATGACATGTAATTTGGTCTTTTCTTTTTTTCATGTCTTTTTAAAGATGTTTTGCTTTCCTCATGAATTATGTCTTTGATGTCATGTTACAACTCATCTGATCTTCTATCATGAGTGTCTATTCCATCAAACCTGTTCTTGAGGTAGTCTCTGAACTCAGGTAGGATATACTCAAGTTCATACCTTGATTCTGATACATTTATTCTGGTTTTCTTCAGTTTCAGTTTGAACCTGCATATGAGCAGTTGATGATCTGATCCACAATCAGCAAAATGTCTTGCTCTGATGTTTGATATTGAGATTTCCCATCACTTGTTTCCACAGATATAGTCAATTTGGTTTCTGTTTGTTCCTTCTGGTGAATTCTATGCAGATGTTGTTAGGTGCCACCAAGTCTGTGTATGATTCATAGTGACCCTACCTACAACAGGCAAAACACTATTGTCAGTGCTTCTCTGCTATTCATAGGGTTTTCAATGGCTGATTGTTTTTTGGGAGTGGGTTTCCGGGTCCTTCTCCCAAGCCTAAAGTACTTGGTGTTCTCAGGATGTCTCCTATCCAAGCAGTAACCTGTCCCGACCCTGCTTACATTCCAAGATCTGACAGGATCAGATGCTACAGTGGTATAGTCACTATTTATGCTGGTGAAAAGTTGTATTTGTAAGGAAAATGCCATTGGTCTGACAAAATTCTATCAGACAATCTCCAGCAACGTTTCTGTCACCAGGGCCATATTTTCCAATGACTGAGCCTTCTTCTTTGTTTCCAACTTTTGCATTCCAGTCACCAGTAATTATCAACACATCCTGATTGCATGTTCGATGCATTTCAGATTGCAAGAGCTGGTAAAAATCTTCCCTATCTTTCTTTGTAGCATAGCTTTCAGGATCACAGCAACATGCAAGTCCCCACAGTATGGCAAACTGACAGGCAAGTGGAGGGATTTTGACTTAACTGCCACTATTTGAAGACCTGATTTTCCAATGTGGTTACCTTCTGAGGTACTGGAGTTTAGGGCTATAACAGCCTATATTTTCTAAGCCTGTCTACATCTAAGGCCTATTCTCATGCACCTCATCCCAAAAGCCCCAAAGTCCTAACCCATTTCAATATCAACTCTGAACCCCAAATCTCATTGGAATATTCTCTAAGTTGGGGATGACTCAAGGTGTGATTCATCCTTAGGCAAAACTCCTCTTCAGCTGCTAATCTGTGAAAACATACAAGTTATCTGATTCCAAAACACAACGCTGAGAAAGCGTAGAATTCTTTCCCGTCCCCAAAAGATAAATAAGAAAGAATAATAGTCAGGTACTAAGTAATTCAAAACATGTTGTTGTTGTTGTTGTTGTTGTTGTTGTGTGCCTTTCAGTTGATCTCTGACTCATAGAAACCCTACATACAACAGGTGAACACTACTGTCAGTGCTTCTCTGCTATTCACAGGGTTTTCAATGGCTGATTGTTTTGGGGGAGTGGGATGCCAGGTCCTTCTTCCAATTCAAAACACAGCTGGCCAAATTCCACCAGATTTCAAGGCTCATAATCTCCTTTGTCTTAATGATCCACTCCTGGTCACTAGACGGCACCAGTCCTCAGCTGCTCAAGATCTTTTGAGAAGTTTTCCACTTCCATAGCTTATTTGGGGATGTGGTTTAGCTCAGTTGGTAGAGTGCAACTCTGTGCTCTCTGCGGTCCTGGATTGGATCCCCATCTCCACAAAAACAGGAAAAGGACCTGTCAGCCCACTCCCAAAACAATCAGCCATTGAAAATCCTATGAATAGCAGAGAAGCTCTGACATAGTCCCTTTCCTTCTGTTGTACTATGAACTATGTTCACTATGAACTAGACACAACTTGATGGCACCCAACAACAACAACATGGCATACTTACTATGCCAGATATATTTGAAATGTGGGGTTTTTTAAAAATGTGTTCTTCAGTTCCATTTAGTACACATTTTTATTAGCCTTGTTGTTCAAGTAAGGTGTTCTTGAGTTACATACAACTCTAGTAACCCTCACAGGGTTTTCAACAGCTGACTTTTGAGAATGGATTGCCATGCCCTTCTCTCATTTCTGTGGTGCTGAGCTTTGAACCCAGGGCCTCAGAGAGCACAAAGTTGCACTCTATTTACTGATCTAAACCCCAAGCCCTTTTTACTCTTTACCCCATGAGAAAAGACATGCTTAATGTTCCATCACAAGGGGCCTGATAACGTCTCATAGAAAAATCTCTCTACTTTTCCTCTCTCTTTTTTCAAGTTGGGTATTTCTTTATATATTTTTGTTCAATGTAGCACTATCTACTAACTCCACAGTGGAGTGGCACTAACTTGATTGATTTTAGCCTAACCCTCTTCTCCCAGCACAAAGCAACTTTCTCCAAGTGCCTTGAGCCCACATCAGTGCCATGAAATGATTCCCAGACAGCTCTTTTGGTGAGAAGCAGTTAAAATGGAGATGTTCAAACACCTTAACTCAGCATTCTGTTGTAAATATAAAAACTCTCTCCACACAGTCACATACATTTAAAAACTAGAACACCTCTGTTTACCTTTTCTCATAAATGAGAAATTCAGCGAAATGCACTCCTCAGAGATCATGCTAAAATTAGACATCTTGTTTTCTTTCATGACTTCGAAGGAGCTATGCTTGAGCACCAGACCCAGTTCTTCTGGTTTTAACTTCTTTCCCAGGAATTCACAGATCTTCTCTACAGTGCTCTTTGTGTCCTAAAGGAAAAAAAATAAATAAGAGCACAGATATGAAAGCGAAAGAACAGAGACAAGGAGATGGGAAGGAGGTGTAACTGTATGAGGAAGAGAGGAGGAAGGGGGAAGAAGAAGAGAAAATGGCATACTGAAGTGAGAATGGATTATATTTGGATGCAAGACAGAGAGAAAAGAGGGAGGAAGAAAAGAGGACACAAAATTTCTATACAATGTGAGGATCAACATGGATTTCACAGTATGGTTGAGGTTGTTTTTGTTGTTGTTGTTGTTGTTGTTGTTGTTGTTGGGGCCATGGAGTCTGTTCCAACTCCTAGCAACCCTCATAGGGTTTTCAGTGTCTGATTGTTTCGGGATTGCTTCAGGTCTGGGTTACCATGTCCTTCTCCAGTTTTGGGGTGGTGCTGGGGAGTGTGGAGCAGCGCTCTACCAACTGAGCCAAACCCTAGCCCATGGTTGAGGTTAGGACACCTTAAAGACAGAGCTTGGGACTTATAAAGATACCATTAGATATTCTTCTCAACAGTGATTCAAGATTAAGAAGACTGCCCCATGGAGAGCTTGACAAAGAGTAATACTAACAAAGCTTAACGAAGATTTAGAAGCTTTGAAGATTCTTAAAATGTTTCTATTTAATTTGATACTTAAGTGTTTTGTTCTGACACATAGTGGTTATACATATTCATGAAGGTCACTGTGTTGTTTCAGCACATACACAGGATGTAAAGATCAGATCTGGCTAACTGTTATATCTGTCACCTCAGCCATTAATAACCTCTTTGTGATGAGGACATTCAAAATCTTTTCTATCAGCTCTTTTGAAATATCCAATTAATTGTTTCCAGTCATAATTATCATGCACCATGTGCATGTCAGCTTGTCATGCTTTAGGAGCTTGCGTGTTACTGTGATGCTGAAAGATGTGCCATTGGTATTTCAGACACCAACAGGGCCACGCAGGGTACACAGGTTTCACCTGAGCTTCCAGACTAAGACAGACTAGGGAGAAGGACCGGGCAGCCCACTCTCAAAATGATTCACATTGAAAACCCTGTGAATAGCAGAGAAGCACTGTCAAATATAGTGCCCAAAAATGAACCCCCTCAGACTGGAAGATATTTAAGAAATGATGGGGGAAGAGTTGTCTCCTTAGAGTCGACCTTAATGATTGGAATGGAGTAAAGCTCCTGGGACCTCCTTTTGCTGATGTGGCATGACTCAAAAATGAAAAGAAACATAGTGGCTGCAACAATGGGATCAAACATAAAAATAACATGTGCATGGCACAGTGTTGGAGAGTGCTTTTTTCTGTTGTACATTGGGTCAACCTGAGTCAGACCCAATTTGATGGCACCTAACAAGGACAACAACAACAAACATAGTCATCGTCATGTACCAGGGAACATTAGAAATTACTCCTCCTATCCAACTTCAGCTTGTACCCACTCTTACTAGCTTTGAGCATCCCTGAGAGCCTTTCCTGTCACTCCAGTACTTGGCGTCTCAGGATTGGTGTTCACACAGATTGATTTCATGCCTCCCCTTACTTCTGTCCATCAGGTGCAGGATCCAGAATGTTGGACATATCTCTGGAATGGAACCATATCTACCCACCTCCCTCTCTACACTAACTGATCAGCAGCATTGTGTCTATGCACAGAAAATTTCCCACCCACCAATGTGACCAGAAGCCATTGTACTCTGCTTGAGAACACAATAAAAAGACCCAGAGATGTTCTAAATAAAGAAGGCAACTTGCAGGAAGACCCTGGCACTTGGCAAAGGCTCAACCACAACTAGGGTTTGGAAGGCCAGGACGTGAAACTCACTTACTGCCCTTCCACGGTGCTCCATGTGGCTAGAGAAAGTGCAAGGGAGACATTGTGGAGTGGGGAATGTTGTCAGTACTGAGGGTGGTTGTCAGAGGGCATAGGCTGATGACAGGAATGGCAGTTACCTTTTTCAGCTCTTCATAAGTCAACACCAGGAAATTTTCCCTCCCTTGCATGGTCAACCATCCACGAACGTGCTCAACCCACAATCCATATGGTACTGCGTGGTGGACACAGAAAGTGTGATTGATTATAAATGCTGCGAAAGCATTGACCAGATCTATAACCATCACTATTTCCCCCAACCTCAGTCAGCTTGGTTGTTGTTAGATGCTGTTGAGTCAGGTCCAGCTCACCGTGACTTCATGTACATCAGGAGGAAACACTCCCTGACACTGTTCATGACCAGCTCTATAGTCCGTGCTTCTCTGATATTCATAGGATTTTCGATGGCTGATTGTTTTGGCAGAGGGATGCTGAGTCCATCTCCCAAGCCTACAGCACCTGGTGTTCCTATGCGGTCTCCCATCCACGTAATAATCAGGCCCAACCCTGCTGAGCTTCCAAGATCTGACAACATCAGATGTCAGGGTGATATGGCTTCAGGCTCTGTCTCCTTTATTAAGGTGTAAATTAACTAGTAAAATATGTCTCTATTTTGCAGTGTACAACATGCTGTTTTGGGGTTTCACATATATAAATGCATAAATCAAGCCAATAACATATTCCTCACCTCACAGACAAATATTCCTGAAATTCATATCAATTAGCTACCAAAATGGGGCTGAGGTTTAGCTCAGCAGGTAGAGGGGATTTGTGTACTCTCTAAAGTTCAATCATCAGAACTGCAAAACTGGGAGAAGGACCTGGCAACCCACTCTCGAAGCAATCCTGAAAACATCAGCCATTGAGGACCCTATGAATAGCAGAGAAGCACTGACACAGTGCCTGGAATGGCACAGTGTTGGATAGTATTTCATTCTGTTGTACATTGGCTTGCTATGTGTTGAATGGACTCAACTCAATGGCACTGAATGACAGTTGCTACCAAAATATATAAAGTATCCAGAAAAAATATAAAAGTAAGATTTTCAAAACAAGAAGAGGAAAGATAACGGAGAAACTTAAGTCACTGAAGAAACAAGTAAAGGTGAAAAGTATCAACAAAAACAAGTTTACATATAAAACAAAACAGAGCATAGAGGAAGTAAATTCACACATATATAATCTAAAAAAATGTAGACAAACTAAAGTTCCCAAGTGTATATGAAAAAATTTTGTCTCAGAAGATATTATCTTGCAACACATAGACCCTTCACCAGATCATGTACCATGCTGTTTAGGCCTTCTACCTCCAGAATCATAGCCAAAATAAGCCTCTTTTCTTTATAAAGTAGCTGCCTCTGGTATTTTGATATAGTAATGAAAAGCTGACTAATCCATCTGAATTATCAAGAACCAGATCTATTAATTAGTTTTAAGGGACAATGGGATAGTGGTAAGATTTAGATGAAATGCTTCATCCTTTGCCAGTATCAGTTGGAGTTTCCAAGATTCCTAATGTTGGGCTGGAGATGCAGCTCAGTGGTAGAGTACTTGCCCAGCAGGTGTGGAGCCCAGGGTTCCATTCCCAGTACCAAAAAGAAAAAAACAAGACTCAGATTGTCTGCTGAAGCACAATCCACACTTTATTAGACACAAAATGGCAATAACGCAGCATAGACTGGCTGGGGTGCTGTCACTCTCCGTGTCTTGGTTTAGATCATATGGTTGCAGTGTTACCCATTTAATGATAGGATAATCTGTTCCAGGCAAGTGAGAGGGCTGCAAAGTCCAACTACATTCAGCTTGACAGGAAATATGACTGTCGGGACCTTAAGATTGGACTTTATGTCAAGGTAAATGATCTACAGAAATTGTTGTAAAGAGGCAGTGAAGCATGGAACTTATGATAGATAATTGCAATGTAGCTTAGAAAGGCCAAATATCAGCAGGTGGGGACAAAAATAATGGTGCCATTGCAGTCAATTGGTGAGAAATAACAGTGGTTCTAGTTTTGGAGGGAGTGTCAAATCGACATTTAATTTTAACAAATGTGAATTGGATACTTAACAAATTAAAAGAACCCATCCTAATACTGGGTCCTACAGTGAGCTTACAGTTTCATGTAGAGACACATGTAATAAACAAAGAAATGCACACCTGTTGGTGGTGTATAATAAATTGAAAAAAGGATGATGTGATAGAGATGGGGATGGGTGATATTTTGCATAGTACTGAAAAAGAAAGATTTCCATAAATATAGTAACATACTAGCAGAGACCAAAATGAAGATATTACTCAAGGTTGTGGGCCTTGCTTAATAATTGGATGAAGTAAGAGAGTAAGGGGCATAATGTATGGGGATGAAGAAGAGAGGACACTTATGAAATGTCAGCATTATGACACACTTGGGCAAGGGCTGGTTCTGTAAAGATAGTTGTGATGTAGCCCAGTTTCAGGTTTGGGGAAAGATGTGTTCATGTTTGAATATTCTGGCTTAGAAATATCTGTGGTTCTCTCCAGGGAAGATGCCTATTGACATATGGAGACACATATATGAGAATCATCATATAGTTTTAAGAAAAAGGACAAAATTAGAACTATGTGAGAAAGACTAGAGATTCTGAATAACTATAAATACAATGATCAAAAACTCATGGAAACATTTTGAGATAGGAAAAGAGGATTTAGGAGAGTTTGGGGAGGAAGTATCTTTTAAAAAATGATACAAAGTCTGGATTTTGCTGTCCAGAAACCCAATGAAATCTGCCCTTCAGCAAGTCAAAAATTAGGAGAACAATATTAGTCCTTTGGGCTACTGCTGGAAATTCTAGAGGCTAAGAAGATAGCCGTGGTGGTTTATCATGGGGCTATTTGTGGATGGACTGCAGTTCTGCTTCTGTGGAGGATGTGGGAACTCTTAGCCTATCGGTTTCTTATTGTGATGGAGGCTAGGACCATAAAATGGTGAGACATAGAGATAAAACATGGGGTCAAGTGGAGTGTGCAGAGGAAAATGAGCATCCACCATCTCCTATATTTAACATTAAAGAAAGAAATCATAGAGGACAGTAGAAGGTGGGGAAACCTCCCCTGATTATAGATAGGAAGTCTCAACATTGTAAAATTGGCTATAATACTACCAAGAGAAATTTATAGATTTAATGCAATCCTCATTAAAATTCCAATAACAGACCTTGCAGAAATAGAAAAAACAATCCAAAAATTCATATGGAAGCACCAAAGACCACATATAGCCAAAACAATCTTAAGCTGCAAAATGAATGCAGACAGGATCACAATCCCTGACTTTAAACTACATTACAGAGCTTCAGTGGCACAAACAGTTTGATACTGGCACAAAAATAGGTCTAAAAGCCAGTGGAACAGAACTGAAGAACCAGAGATACACCCACATATTTAAAGCCACCTGATCTTTGGATAGCACACAAATTGGAGAAAAGATAACAAGAAAAGAAAAAAGTGGTGCTGGAAAACTTGGATTTCAACCTGCAGAGAAATGAAGACAGACCCATACCTTTCAATTTGCATGAGAGTCAACTCAAAACGGATAAAAAAACTCAACATAAAACCAGAAACCTTAAAACTACCAGAAGAAGAAATACAAAAAATGTTCCAATATATAGGCATAGGAAAACATTTCCTTCATAAGACTCCAATTGCTCAGGAAATTGCATCAAGAATTGGCAGTTGGAATTACATGAAATTAAAAAGTTTCTGTACAGCGAAGGAAACAACAAACAGAGTTAAGAAGAACCCACTGAATGAACAAAAATCTTTGTATCCTACACATCTGACAGAGGACTAATTTCTAGAATTTACAAAGAACTCAAGGAAGCAAATCCCAAGACAAAAAACAATCCAATAAACAAGTGGACAAAGGAATTAAACAAACAGTTCTCAAATGCAGAAGTTCATAAGGCTAAGAAGCACATGCAAAAATGCTCAACAACCCTAGCTGTTAGGAAAATGCAAATCAATACAACTCTGAGATTCTACCTAACTCCAGTAAGAATGGCCAAGAATAACAAGACAAATAATAACAAACACTGGCAAAGTTGTAGAGAAGAAGGAACCCTTTTACACTTATGGTGGCACTGTAAATTAGTCCAAACACTTTGGAAATCAATATGCAGATACCTCTGAAAACTAAAAATATTACTGTCCTAAGACCCAGCTATACCACTCCTGCGAATATGCCCAAAGGGAGACAAATCATACCACAGAGACATCTGCCTCTCCATATTCAATGCACTTTTCACACTAGCAGGGAAATGGGACCAACCAAGGTGCCCATCAACAGAAAAATGTATAAAAATGATGGCACATATTCAATGAAATACTACTCAGCCATAAAGAATAAAATAATGCCATGTGTAGCAAAATGAATGGAACTGGAGAATATCCTCTTAAGTGAAAGAACACAAGCTCAAAAAGAGAAATACCATATGTTCTAACTCATATATGGGAGCTGAATCTTACTTAAAGGAAGAAAAAAATCCTATACATACATACGTGTGTGTGTGTGTGTGTGTGTTTGTGTCTGTGTGTGTGTCTATGTGTGTGTCTGTGTATGCATTTAAAATGCACAATTATACTTAGCAAAGAAGGGACAATATAAAGAGTAGTGACAAGGAGGCAGGAAACTAACAAAGAGAAGTAAAGATTGAAGAAGTTGGGATGGGGGAGAATCAAAGTAGAGGGATAAAGAGGAGAGGATAGTCTCAATGTAAATGATGCAATTTCATGAGTACATGGGAAAAATAGGGGAATATAACCCAAACATGCATATGAATTTTACTACATACTAGTCAAGGGATTCCATAAACCATGGAAGTTGATAAAAGTGTTACCAAAAGTGATGTAATAGTTACAGAATGGAAAAGCCTATGCTGTATTGCTCTGTGCCCCACCAACATATACCAATAAATGGAGGGGAGAAAACCAGTACTCTCACCGTTTCCTTGGATGAACCATTCAAAGAATTCTTCCAGAGACTTTGGTTTCTTAGCAAAATTTGTTCCAGCGTAGAAATAATAACTAGACACAAGGACATCTCTGGGATTTCTGAGGAGATAAATCACCTTCAATGGAAAAATGAGAGAATTTAAAAAATCAACATACTCATTTCCCATGTTCTTTTTTCCCCAGTCCTGAGGAGTGGAACCCATAGCTTCACCTATGCTGAGCAAGTGTACACCACTAAGCTGCACACTCATCTACTTTTGTATTTTTTATTTTACACAGGGCCTTGCTAAATTGCACAGGCTGCCTCTGGCCTTGAACTTGTGATCCTCCAGCATCTGCCTCTTGAGTCACTGGGATTATGGGTGTGCCCCACAGCACCTATTATTTTCTACATTCTTGATCTTTACTCAGCTAATTTATGAGATGCCTCTTAAATATCAGTAGATTCAATGGATTCCTTTAATGTATTTGTTACATCACTCATTATTAAAATATACCTTAATGTCTATATGAACTAGTCACTGCACTGGGAATATAACAACAGAAGAAGGATGCATGATCTCTTACTTCTGGGATATTAGCCTACTTAGAGTGGTAAGGTACAATCTGGTTTTAAAAGATGACTGGCATTAGATTTGCATGCCTTACAGAAAGAACTCTAACAGGAGAACAGATTAATAAATTATGGTGTATTCCTAAATACATGGCAATATACAGACATACACATACCCAGGACCCTGGCTGACATTACACAGATACTACATTGAGTGACAGAAGGCAAACACCTAAGTACATACAGTATGAGTCCATTTATATGAAATTCAAGAACAAGCAAATCTAATCTATGTTTGTAAGCCATGGGACCGTTTACTTCAGGGAGTGGCTTTGCTTGGGAGGGGACATAGGAAAATTATCCATGGGAGTAGGAACGTTCTAAATATTGTATGGTGATATTTTCCCACCTGTGCGCATGTGTACATATTCATGAAGCTTGTATTTAAAATTAGCACACACAAGCAAGAACCCTTGGCGTTTGAACATCAGAATTTTTTTGGTAAGTGGGTACTGGGGGTCGAACAAAGGGTCTCATATTTACATGCTTTCCAAGTGCTAGACCACTAAGCTTCACCCTAGCCCTTTCTTTCTTTTACATTTTGAGACAGGGTCTTGCTAAATTATGTATAATGCCTCTGGTCTCAAACTTGAGATCCTCCTGCCTCTCTCTCCTGAGTTGCTGGGATTACAGGTGTGCACCACCACGCCCAGCTGAACATCAGAATTTTATCTCTGTATTTTACACCAATTCTCCTTGTGACATTATTCTTCTAGGATGGATCTCTCCTTAGGCCTCAATTTCCCCAGCCAGAATTTTACCAAACCCCAATTCTTGCTGTTGTTTTTGTTGTTAGCTGCCATTAAGTCAGTGTCTGACTCATAGCGACCCTATGTGCAACAGGTGAAACATTATTGTTACTGCTTCTCTGCTGTTCATAGGGTTTTCAATGCTGATTAATTTTTGGGAATGGGTTGCCGGATCCTTCTCCCAAACCCCAATTATACATAGGAAAATAGGTGTTGGAGATGTTTAAAATCTACCCCATAACTAGTGTCCCTCATGTTAGCCTGAGTGACTGTCCCCTAGTTGACCCCAGGGCCACATCTTACTCACACCTACCCCTCCCATCGAGTGAGCAAAGACAGCACCTGACCAGTCTGCCCTGCCTCAACTACCTTAATCCTGATTGGCTATCCTTGGCATTTTCATTAAATAACTGCCCCTACCTGGCAGGTATGTCAGTTTACCTGCTGTACCTATCAGGTGTGTGCCCTGATTGGCTAATCCCAGCACATACCCACCTCTGGGACCCTACATAAGCAGGGCTCCCAGACCCCCTATACCCTACCACTTCTGAAAGTCCCTCAACTGCTACCTGAACCCCATCAGCTCGCCCAGCGCTCCCTACTCCAGTGGACCCTTCAAGCAAGCTGACACAGTCAAGTCCAGGGGCCCTGAATCGCCAAAGGCTACAATCAAGCCACGAAGAGCCTCCCGAGTCTTCCCATCCCTGGGAAGGAGGGAGGCAGAGAAGGCAAGATGCAAGAGTCAAGACCAACTGACCTCCAGCCCAGTGGAACACCGGCTGCTGTAGCTGTGCCTTTAAGGCTGAGCTGCTCCAGCACTCAGGCTTAGAGCCAGCCCTTATAGCACTTGCTTAGGATTGCTTGCTTGTTGCCCCCACCTGGGGAGCCCCAATAAACCTTCCTTTCCTGTTTTCCCATTGAAGGTCTCCCAAGGCCCTTCATTGGTGCCACCAGCCATTACACCAAACCCGGTCCAGTGGGTCCCCAATCCCCACTTGATGTCTGGGCAAGGCTCTGACCTCCGCCAGGCCTGAGCCGAACCCCAAAAATAGGAGCATTGGAATAACTTCATTGTGCTGCACAATTGTTACATGTCAGAGTGGAGATTGTTATTCAAATTGTACCAATGTACTTTAAGCATAAAATATTAAAACCAAAGGAAAACTTTCACAAGCCGCAAGACATCTTCAAGGAAAATATGTTTCTAACTCATATCCCAGATCCATTCTGGTCATCATGTCTCAGCCCCATGGGAGACCCGAGTGGCTGCTGATCACAATAGATAGCTATCTGCAGCAAGACAATGTAATTGGAAAAACTAGCCATGGTTCCAGAGACAATCAACTTAGATTTAGGTATTGATGTAAGAACCTACTGCTTACTATGTGAACACTTCTCACTTAGGTAAATCTACCTACCTGATAAGAGACACATATTAAATTAAGATTGACTAGTTATATTAGAGAAAGAAAATGGAGATTATCTAGCATAAAATGCATTTATAAATTCTGTTGTTGTTGTTGTTGTTGTTAGGTGCCATCGAGTCAAGTCCGACTCATAGCAACCCTATGTACAACAGACTGAAACCCTCCCCGATTCTGTGCCAGGCACACAATCTTATTTATGTTTAAGCTCACTGTTGAAGACACTGTGCCAATCCATATAGTGGAGGGTTTTCCTTCTTTTCATTGACCCACCACTCTCCCAAACATGATGTTCTTCTTCAGGGATTGGTCCCTCCTAACTACATGTCCAAAGTACATAAGATGCAGTCTAGCCATCCTAGCTTCCAAGGAGCACCCTGGTTGCACTTCTTTGTGGACAGATCTGTTGGTTCTTTTGGCACTCCATGGTATATTCTATATTTGTCTCCTGCATCATAATTCAAAAACATCAGTTCTTCTCCTATCTACCCCTTTCAAGGTCCAGCTTTCACAACCATACAATGTGACTGAAAGTACCATGGCATGAGTCAGTTTTCTAAAATGCTGGCATTATCCTTCCAGCTTACCCAATTAAATCTGCCTAGGATAATCTGTGGATGGCCTCCCTCCTTGTACTGTATTATGGTCTGAGGAGTATCACCCAATGACTGAGAATCTCAGTTCTCACTCAAGACTTATCTAAAGAGAATGCATTCCAGCAAGATACCCCAGAGCATATTTAGTAACATGAAAGTTTTTAAAGCATTGGTCAAACAGTTCTTCACCACTAGGCACTGACCTTGGCCTTGGAACTGAAGAAAGACCTGGGGAAGGTATGGATGGGGAGGTGGGTGGCGAAGCAGCGTGGGCCCTTTTGATCTTTTAGTAAATTATACCCATCCTCATACTCTATCCAGGGAAAGCGTTCCCACATCAGTACAGATTGAATCCATGTGGGATCCCCGTTGGAGTGAATTAGGCAGAGAATTTCATTCAGCCAGTTGGTTCCTGAAAAAAGAAAAAAGAAAGAAATGTGGTGGTCACTCATTTCAATATAAATTGTAAAAGCAAATACAATATTTTACACATAACATAAAACCAGTATGATCACTTTTAAGCTTACATTCCAGGAGTGTGAAGTACATTCTCATGGTTGAACATTCATTCCCATAGTATTTTTCTCATGTTCCAAAACTGAAACTCTTTACAGCTCCTTATTTTCCCCTCCCCACATCTTGTGGGGTGCTGGGGTTTAGCTCAGTTGGTAGAGCTTTGTGCTGCACTCTCTGAGGACCCCATTTTGATCCCCAGCATGGCAAAAACAGGGGAAGGATGTGGCAATCTAGTCCCAAAGCAATCCTGAAACAATCACCTACTGAAAACCCTATGAGGGTCACTGTGAGTCACAATGGACTTGACAGCACCTAACAACAACAACAGCAGAAGCAACAACAGATTCTAGAGATCAAAATTCTCCATTCTCCTTCCAGGACTTTGGCTACTTTATGTATTTCATGTAAGTTGGATCATATGGCTCATCTTGTTGTTTGTGACTGCTTTACTTCATTGGCCACAACATCTTCAACATTCGTCCGTGGTGTAACATGGGTCAGAATTTTCTTCCTTTAAAGGCTGAATAATATTCCATTGCCTCTATAAACCACACTCTGTTGGGGCATCCATTTGTCAATAGATAATTGGGTTGCTTCTACCTCTTGACTATTTGGTGAAATCCTTTTTATATAGTCCTATTTCCCTTGGCTTTTCAGCATCATGCCAAAGCCAATGTCACCAACTTCAACCTTTGCACAATTTTTAGAGCTTCTGCTCTCTGCCCCACTCCCATAGATCTATGACACATGTCCTTTCAGCTCCTTGGATGTAAGCCTCCTTTCCAGTTCCTGGCCATTGCTCATGATGATTCTTTTACCAGAAAATATATCTCTCCTCCAAGTAATTTCACATTCCTTCTTTTCATTTCAATTTAGTGGCTATTTCTTCTACTGGGTTTGTACTATTCATCCTCCTCTAACTCCTTCACCCAGGCATCCATGCCACTGCCTGAATCTGCCTTAGGATTCACTCCTATGAGTTCCTGAAATACAGTCAATGATTACAGTTGAACATCCATATCACTGTATGATAGCCTGGCTAAATCCTTTTCTCTGAATGGAAATGGTATTAGACACTGCTCCATGTTCCTCCAAACAGTAAACACTATCTGGCAGAGAGAGAGAGCACCCCATCCAACTCCTGAATGAGTGAGGAGCACAGCCATAATTCCTCTCATGGACAGTTCACAGTCCTGTTTCCTTACCTGATTTGGGGTAGGTCACTACCACGGTATCATCATCCTTCATCACAAAATTACCATGTATTTCTTTTAAAGTTTCATATTTGCAAATGGAAAGAAAAGGTACTCCTTTGAACCACACATAGTCATCTGACATGATGCAGCTCTTTCTGGTACTTAGATTCCAGGTTTAGACACAGGTGGAGATTGTGGCAGGTGCTGGGAGATCAGATTTTATAGTAAAGACAAAGCAATCATTAACATTCCTTTGTTGTGAAATTAACTGATTGTTAATGTAAAACAGATACCATGATTGAAGTTTGAAAGGTTGATTATATTCAGCAATTGTAAATTCATCAGAGTACATTCTGTGATCACCTGCTTTTGAGTTCACAGAAAGGTAGCAGAAATTTAGTAACAGATATGTTGTTGTTCTTAGGTGCTGTCAAGTCAAGGCCAGGTCATAGCAGCCCTATGGATGACAGAATGAAACACTCTGATACTGTGCCATGTCCGATGCTATTGTCAGTGCTTCTCTGTTATTCATAGGGTTTTCAGTGGCTGATTGTTTCATGAGTGCATTGCCAGGTCCTTCTTCCTAGCCTGCAGCGCCTGGTGTTCCCAGGCAGTCTCCCATCCACGTTCTCACCAGGATGACCCTGCTTAGCTTCCCAGATCAGGCAAGATCAGATGTCATGGTGCTATGGCTCTTGACAATAGCAGATATATGGACATAGAAATGTGGAAATATTTGTAAAAGTTTTACATAAAATTTACCCTAAAATGTTTTAGATATATAGAAAATTGGAAAGACAATACACACAGTTCCCATAGTCCACTCTTCATTTTGATTTCCTTAATTTTCCCCAGATCTCATCCATGACAACACATTCCATAGTCTTTTTATGTCTCCTTTGGCTCCTCTCGGCACTGACAGTTTCTCAGACTCTGTTTTTGTTAGCCTTGATGGTGTGGAGAAATACATTGCATTTAATAATACAAGAACAATCCATTTTATAATAAAAGTACATTACATTACCTAATGCAACTACAATATATTATATAAAATATAGTTAATGAACATTTTACAAAATAATGGGTATGTGTGATTTACATTGTCAGACTGTTATAGAAAAACAAAACAAAAGAAAACAAAACTGGGCACGATAGCAGAAGCCTCTAATCCCAGAAGCTCAGGAGGCTACGGCAAATGGATGGTGAGTTTCAGGCCAGAGGCAGCCCAAGTAACTTAGTGAGTTTGAGGCCAGAGGCAGCCTAGGTGACTTAGCAAGATCCTGTCTCAAAATAAAAAATAAAATATAGGCTAAGCGTTGCAGGCCAGTACTAGAGCACTTGCAAAGTATGTGCCAGGCACTGAGTTCAACTCTCAACTACTACAAATAAAATTGCTAAGGACACATTGCAGATGAAAGGATAGGTAAACTAAGTGAAATAGGAAACCTGGCTTGGATCCAAACCACATAATGCTCTCTTTGTACTGTGGAAACAATTGTCCAAATTTGAATGTGTGATTCAGATTAGATAATAATAGTGTGTGATTGCCAGATTATCTGATTGCTATGATTTTACTGTGACTATATATGACATGTTTTTATTCTTAGAAAATATGTGCTGAAGTTGGGAGGGACAAAGTAGAATGCCACACCCATATCCACTCATGATGGGTAGGCAGAGTCCCCACAGGAGGAAGAGTATCTTTAATAAAGGCATCAAGGGGAAAATCTACCGAAAAGGGAGAAAGTACCTTTTGCCTCATAGGGAAAGTCTGCCAAGAGGGGAAGAGTACCTCCAAAAGGTCTCTTCATGTAGAGGGATTGAAACCTCATCTTTTCTTTTTCTTAAGTTTTAGTTGGTTACTATTGTAGATTTCTGGGAGATATTAATGAAAAATAAGTAATAGATGAAAACATATAATCTTCTGGCTGTGTGGGCAATGCTAATTCAGATTGGGAGTTGACAAGCTTCAGGCTTTCTTGAATGGGAAATTCCTGAATGACTTCTAACAGCATAAACTCCTTAAACAAAAGCCTTTGTAACGACAGCTCTACAGTAAGTAAATCATTCTGATAAAGCACCCATTTGTCATAACAATGAACTCAATGGGGTGACACATAGGTGACAGTTAACCGCCCAGAATTCCTGCATAAAGTTAAGAATAGTCAATTGTTACAGGAAATGTAGATGCTCAGGTCATCTTGGTTTATCTTTCTGAGTTCCTCTTCCACTTTGATCACCACCTGACACTCATGTGACAATTTGATCAGGCGATTGTTGAATCCATCAATGCAACCAACTTCCTTGTCCTTTTTCTGATCTTTCATAAGATTTAGTGAACTGTAATTCTGTATAAGCCTGCAGCCATAGCCCTGTGGCATCCAATCCCGTCAGATCTCGGAAGCTAAGCAGGGTCGGGCCTGGTTAGTACCTGGATGGGAGACCACCTGGGAACACCAGAAGCTGTAGGCTTGGGAGAAGGACCTGGCAACCCCCTCCCAAAAATCAATCTGCCATTGAAAACCCTATGCACAGCAGAGAAGCACTGACAATAGTGTTTCCCCTGTTGTACAGAGGGTCGCT
>VMDO01019173.1:0-17214 GCA_007922755.1 Pedetes capensis | reverse complement strand
TTCTGTATAAAAAGGCTGGGCTATCTGGAAATAAATGGAACAAGGTCACACTGCCTCCAAACTGCTGTGTCTGTTACCCATCGCCAACTCCTCATCTGCCTTCGGGAATCCCTGGATTTTAGCCTGCAGCTGGTCTGAGGCAGTAGAATAACATCTGCCACTTACTCTCACATAGTTGTTGTTGTTAGGTGCAGTTGAGTTGGTATCTGACTCCTAGTGACCTGAGTACAACATGTGAAGCACTATTGTCAGTGCTTCTCTGCTGTTCATAGGGTTTTCAATGGCAGATTGACTTTTGGGAGTGGGTTGTCGGGCTTGTCTCCCAAGCCTACAGCACCTGGTGTTCCCAGGTGGTCTCCCATCCAAGTACTAACCAGGCCCGACCCTGCTTAGCTTCCGAGATCTGATGGGATCGGATGCCACAGGGCTACAGCTGCAGGCCTCACACAGTTAGGAAAAAGTAACATTGTACATGAGGGAGAAAGATGAAGATTGACCTGGAAAGTGTTGTAAAATGTCACCATTGGTAAATCTGTGTAACATGAACACAGTCATTCTTTTCTTTTTCAAGATTTTTCTCCATTTGGATGTATTTCAAAATAAAAGTGTAAAATGAGATGAATAGCTCTATTGTAATAATAATAAACTGAAGTACCTTTGTATGTGAAGGTCAAGAACTTGCTTTGGAACCACCTGGGTGTGGAGGCGGATTGATATATAACCCAACTACATGATCCAGTCTTTATTTGTCTTTTGATGAGTGTTGTTGTTGTTGTTGTTAGGTGCCATCCGGTCCATATCTGACTCATAGCGACCCTACATACAACAGGTGAAACACCTTGTCAGTACTTCTCTGCTATTCATAGGGTTTTAAATGGTGGATTGATTTTTAGAAGGGAGTTGCTGGGTCCTTCTCCCAGGCCTACAGCACCTGGTGTTCCCAGAAGGTCTCCCATCCAAGTACTAACCAGGACCAACCCTGCTTAGCTTCCAAGATATGATGGGATCAGATGCCACAGGGCTACGTCTGCAAATTCAAATCCTGAATATATATGTTTGCTTACTGTCTTTTTCTTCTATTAATGGCAAACTCTGTGAAAGTGGAGACTTTATTTCACCTAATATTTTGTCCCTGTAAAATAAAATCATACCTGAGAAACAGCACACACTCAGCCGCCATTTGTTGAATGAAAAGACCATAGGTTTAGTGTGAATATTTTGTGACATTGTTACTGGAGTTTCCTGGTGCTGGGTTCAACTAAGGAATGAATTCACAGACCATGAAAGGCAGAAAGAAGTGCAAGAGTTTTAATTAAAAGGATATAAAAGTGAATAAGGATAGAAATAACCTCTGTGGCAATGGAGGGGGACATGATCAGGTTTCTGCTAAGCAGCAGCCATCTACAGTTTTTCAATGTTCCTTAGGTCCATTTGGCAGTTGCTGATAGGGTCCTGTTAAGGACTTGATAGGGACTCTGTTAAGCAGCAACAGTGATTTGGCCCTTTGAATCTAGTGGCCTTGTATTGATTGGTTGAATTGAAGCCCAACTGCCTCATGTTGATTGGCTCAGTGATGGTGTGAGTGGGCTCCTCCTTTGTCCAATCCCCTAAAGTCCATGCTTTCTGGTGCGTCCTGCCAAGAAACTCTCATTGACCAGTCACTGCTTAAGCCATGTCTAAAGAATGAAAGCTGGTCTTGCTTGACTGACTTCGGTCCCCCTAGTCCTCATTGCCAGTTTCTAGTTCCTGTCATTTTCCCCATCTGGAGTGGAGACCCTAATTATTACAGGTATGGGACAATGACCACTTTGATTGCTTAAAGCTAATAGGGCTGATGTTGGGAACAGCAGTCAGGGTTCCTCTGCAGGGATCAGTCTAGGGGAGCTCAGAAGATGGGGCTTGGCATTTCTTGGTTCCATTTCCATGATCATTTATAGCTCAACAGATTCGAGGTGAGAGGAAACAAATTTTGTGAGACAATTTAAAATGTGGATCCAAACACAAGAATTAATCCTACGGCCACCACTGGCCCCACAAAGGCGAGCTCTCAATAAAGCCATTCCCAAGTATGGTGCCCAGATCGCCAATCATAGGAGGCTCTTTCACAGATATAGGAAGCCTGGTCCCTAAACTTTTGGACAGTGTCCCTACCTATACTTCCCCAAGTCCAGGAAGATGCCTCTTTGGGCAAGGCTGAAAAGTTTGTTGTTGTTAAGTGCCAACTGAGTCAGATCTGACTCATAGCAACCCTGTGTACAACAGAATAAAATATTCCTCAACACTGTGCCATGCACATGATCTTTTTTTAATGCTTAAGCCCATTGTTGCAGACACTGTGTCAACCCATCTCATTGAGGTTCTTCCTTTCTTTTGTTGTTGTTGATCTGCCACTCTCCCAAACGTGATGTCCTTCTCCTGACAATATGTCCAAAATATATGACAGTCTAGCCATCCTTGCTTCCAAGGAGTGCTCTGGTTGCACTTCTAGGATGGATCTGTTGGTTCTGTTGGCAGTCCATGGCATAGTCAATATTTGTCTCCAGCACCATAATTCAAAAGCATCAATTCTTCTCCTGTCTCCCTTGTTCAATGTCCAGCATTCACAACCATATGATGCAACTGAAAATACCATGGTATGAGTCAGACACACCTTTGTCTTCAATGTGACACCTTTACTTTTCAATAATTTAAAGAGATCTTTTGCCACAGCTTTTCCCAGTGTAATATGTCTTTTGATTTCTTCACTGCTGTTTCCACGGTTGCTGGATGCAGAACCAAGTAAAGCAAAATCTTACACAACCTCAATCGTTTCTCCATTTATTGTGAAGTTGCTGACCTAGTTGTAAGGATTTTTTTGTTGATATTGAGTAGCAATCCATATTGAAGACTGTTTTGTTTTTTTCTTACCAAAAGTGGTGTAATAGTTGCATAATGGAAAAAGCCAATGCTGTGTTACTCTGTAGCCCACCATCATTTACCAATAAAGACAGAAAAATAAATAAATAAATAAATAAACTCCATGAAAACAAGAAAAAGAAGTGCATGTGATAAAATGAAAAGGAGCCGCCAATGCTTCTAGATTTTATTCCTTATTTTTTAAATTTGGCACAACTTCAGGTAATATTTATATTTTTCTGTAGTATTCTATATATTTTCAGTATTGTAAAAGCATTTTTTAAAGTGGGATGGCATAAATGGAACAGGTATATCCTGATAATTTATGACAAGAATGTGATCAAAGTAGCAAAGATTTGATAATCCCAGCTTGAGGATTAAATAATAAATTTTATGCAAACACCACTCAATCATGCACATGTATAAGAACAGAAAAATTCATATCAATATCCACATAACATCAAGAAATTTGGGGGCATTATTCCCATGGGAAAAGTTCTTGAGGAAAACCTTCCATCTTCTCCTGGAATATTTTATCAAAGGCTTCAGCTTGGGCTACTGTGAAGTGATTCTTCCAATCTCCACAGATACCTGGAAAACATTAAATGGAGATTTAGACAAGATGCAGTGATAGGTCTCAACACCCCATCACATCCCTCCTTTACCTGTTCCCACAATCTGCCTTTCAGGGAAATTGTAGCTAACACAGCAGGATGACCAATGGCTATTTGTGGAGTCAACTCACTTCCTAGCAATCACGCTCATTTATACTTTTATCTACCAAGAAATAATTTCCTATCTTCTCCTCTCTCCCAATCTGTCCTATACACCACCCATAAGTGAAAAAAAAAACACTAGCTCTATCTTCTGATACATCTAGGATCTACTCCATTCTGGCCACTTCTATTTCCACTATCTTGGCCAAATCCCATAGCATTTCTCATCTGGGTTAGCATAATAAATTGTACTCGTTTCTCTGTATTTCACTGTTGTCATGTAGAAGTTGTTCTCAGTGTGGAATTCATCTTGATTGCTCCTGTGGGTCCATGGGATCTAACCAACTCCAGATCAGAGTCTTTCTAGAATTCCAGTTTCACTCAGCCAAAATGATTATGTGCTGTGTTAGGCTCTCAGTAATTTGGTCTTTTGTGTTTTCTAGCTCTATATGTTATAACTATGCATTCACTCTATTCCACTACACTGGCTCTTCTGATTCTGCCTGACACATGCCAGGCTCTGCCACTCTTTGAGACTATTTATATTTCACGTGCTTTCCCTCTAGAGTGCTCTTCTCTCTAATACATTCACTTGTCCTTTTGCCTTCTTCAGTGCTTTTCTTCTATGCAAATTTCCCAGTGAGGATCTCTCATCACCCACTTTCAACCTGCATATCCCCATCCTAATTATATTTTGCTTCATACCAGTATCACATATGGTAATTTTTGTGCACGGGATATATTCTAATATATTATGAGGTCAATATATTTCCTTTTTAATTTGCCAAAGGGTGACAGGTGACTGGGCTCTATGGCACATGCCTGTAATCCCAGCGACTCCAAATATTGAGCTGGAGGATTGCAACTTTGAGGCCACACTCTGCCTCCCTAAACTCAGCAAGACCCTGTCTCAAATTTTTTAAAGGGGTGGACTGGTGGGGAGCTCAGTGGTTGAGCATTTGCTTAACGTGTGCAAGGACCTGATTCAACCAACCTGGTTGGTTCAACCAACCTGGTTCAATGCTACTGTCTAGAGGGAAAGGCAGTTTCTGACTGCTAACGTGTTGTTGTTGCTAGGTGCCATAGTCAGTGTCCGACTCATAGAGACCCTACATACAACGGGTGAAACACTAATGTCAGGGCATCTCTGCTATTCATAGGGGTTTCAATGGCAGATTGATTTTTGGGAGTGGGCTCTTAGGTCCTTCTCCCAAGCCTATAGCACCTGGTCTTCCCAGATGGTCTCCCATACCAAGTACCATCCCTGCTTGGCTTCTGAGATCTGATGGGATCAGATGCCACAGGGCTACGTCTGCAGGCCTGACTGCTAATAGCTTTCATTAAATATCACCAGCAAATTAATGCTTTATGAAGAGCATTTTTGACAAACAACCTAATGCTAGATAAAGAAATAGCAACCTTGGTACAGGACATCCTGTCTTTGTCAAAATTGCCACAGACCTTGTGGGAACTCTATAGGGAACTTCCCTGTGGCAGGGGATTCAACCTATTCACTCTGGGAGATATGGTCCTTATCAAATCTTTCCCCTTGCCTTTCCCATCTTTATCTCCAATGTGAGATGGCCCATTCTCTGTAATTTTATCTACCCCAACTACAGTCAAAGTCATAAACCTTAATTCCTGGTTTCAACCTGCTGATGAGAATCTTCTTCAGACACCCTGCCATAGCCCCATCCTGTTCAGGGTGTCAAAAAGCGTATAATTTTGAGGTCTCTGCTGACCAGTTCTCAGGTCCCCTGCCTGACCTTCACAGTAACTTACTCATCTCCCACTATCCATGTTCAGAAGACCCCCAATTTCTCCTCCTTCTCCCATATTGTTCACTATGGGCAAACACCCCAAAATGCATTCCAGAAGCTCATCTTTTATAGTTTCACCTGAGAGTTTGGTTGTAGGGTTTTGCCATCTCTCCTTTTGAGTCACTATCCTGAATTGTTTGACCCTGGCTGCTACAACTGGCCTTTGGCCAGGTGCTTGAGGCAGAAAGCCTCCTCTTGAAGAACTCTCCACTCAGGTTTTATTTCAAAGTAATGCCAGTAACAGTATCATGATTACAGTAGACCTCAAGCCTTCCATTCTTGGTCACTGAATGGGGTTTGGCTAATTCTACTAAGCTGGTAAGGATGCACACTATTTCAGTAAGCAGTCTGCTGAGATTTCAGATAACACTGGAAATTGGGACAACTATTCCATCTGAGCCTACAGCGCCTGGTGTTCCCAGGAGGTCTCCCATCCAAGTACTGGCCCTGCTTAGCTTCCAAGATCTGACAGGACTGGATGCCTCACTGGTAGGGCTCCAGGCAATTTTAACTTAGTTATCTCTATTTAAAGACCTGATATCCAAATGTGATTACATTCTGAGAGAATGGAGGTTATGGTTTTAATATATCAATTGGGGGGAAAATATTCAACCCACACCATTACACTTTCTACCCCCATCTGTACCCATGTTCCACCATGCACCCCACCCCCAAAGACTCAAATTCATAATCCATTCCAGCATCAACGTTGAGTGTCAAGGCTCATCTGAATATACCCTTAAAGCAGGTGTAACTGAAAATCCAGGTCTGAACCATCCTAGGGCAAAAATTCCTGTCCATTCTCTGCAAACCTATGAAACCAGACACATTATCTGCTCCCAAAATAGCAAGATGGGACAGGAATAGGTTTGCTATTCCCATTCTAGGAGAACTAAATCCAAAAGAAAAAAGTACCCATGGGTCACAAGTAATCCAAAACCTACCTTGGAAAATTGTGCTAGACTTTAAGACTCAAAAACAATCCTATTAGTCTTCATTTTCTGGATTCCTGGCCCTCTGGGTGGCAGCCCTCCTGACCTGTTCAAGTTCTCTTAAAGCATTTAATATATTTCTTCCATGGGTTATCATCTTGGATATATTTGAGCCATAGGATCTGGGGGGAAATGGGTTCTTCAATTCCATATGATAAACATTTTCATTAGAGTTGAACCCAAGGGTAAAAACAGGACTAATCTTTCACCACAGGGGCCTCACAATGCCCCAGTCTTTTGTATCACCTTTTCCCTATAGGTTATTTCTTTATATATTTCTCTTTATATATTTCTTTGTTTGTGGTAGTTCTCTCGGCTAACTTGGCAGTGGGTCACCTTGACATGACTATCTGCAGGCCCATCCTTCTGTCCCATGCCAAATCAAATTTTTTCATGTGCCTGCAACCCAAACAGATATTATTTTTAAAAATTACCATGCAAGGATACATGAGAAGCTCTCTGGATGATGAAAAATTGATGTTAACACATTAAAACACCTCACCTCTTAGAATTCTAGTCTCAGCACAAGAATGCGCTCCGTGAAGCAAGGTGTGGTAGCACATGCCTATAATCTCAGGAGTAGGAGGCAGGAGGATTACCATGAGTTTGAGGCCAGCCTGGGTAACATAGCAAGTTCCAGGCCAGCCACAGCTATATACTGAGACTTTATTTCAAAACCAAAAACAAATCATGTACTCTGATACATTTTTAAACTTTTACCTTTTCTAATAAGTGATACACCATGAGGAATGTACTTAGTTTCCACCGTGGTATAATTAGACATCTTGTTTTCTTTCATCGCTTGGAATGAGCTGTACTTGAGGACTAACTCCAGTTCTTCTGGTTCTAACGTCTTTCCAAGGAATTGACAGATCTTCTCTACAGTGCTTCTTGTGTCCTAAAAGATGAAAAAACAAGGCTGAGGATATGAAAGGTACAAACAAGGAGATGAGGAAGAGTGAATTGTAGAAAGAGGAAAGAGGAGAAAAAAGGAGGAAGAAGAAAAGCACAACAAATTGAAGTGAGAAAAGATTCAGTTGGATGCCAGAAGGAGGAAGAAGAGAAAGAAGCAAAGAAGAGAGTGTGTGAAATCAGTACATGTGAGAACTAGCATCTATTTCCCATTATGCTTTAGTTAGGACACGTTAAAGACAGTGCTTTGGGTTTTTTGTTTGGTTGGTTTTCTTTTTCTTCCCTCCCTTCCTTCCTTCCTCTTTATTTTCCTTTCCTTCCTTTCCTTTCTTTTTCCTTCCTTTCCTATACTTTTCCTTCCTTCCTTCCTTCCTTCCTTCCTTCTTTCTTCCTTCCTTCTCTCTTTCTTTCTTTCTTGTCAGTACTAAGGGATGAAGCCAGGGCTTCGTGCATGCTAGGCAAACAGCCTACCACTGAGCTGTGCTACCAGCCCCTTTCTTTTTTATTTTTTTCAGGCTCTCACCAAGTTGTGCAGGCTGCCTCTGGCCTTGAGCTTGTGGTCATACTATCTTTGACTCCCAAGTAACTGAGATTATGGGGATGCACCACTGTACCCAACAGGGTCTGGGATTTTTAAAGATTCTTTTAGAATCTCCTCTTCAAAATTAAGCAAGGAGAGCTCCAGGGGGAACTTGATAAATGTTAATACACTCAATAAGACTGTTCCCCTTTGAGTAACACATATAATTTTATAATAGCTTTATATAATATGTGATCTGAATAATTATTACTTGTACATAGCCCCAGGACATTATGATAAGAAAATGGAGTTTTATAACAAGAAAGGCTTTGCTTTGAATCCTAGATCTTCCTCTTAAGACCATAATGCATTCTTTTTATTCCATGAGGTATGGTTAGGGTTTAATAAGAAAACACATAATTGTAGCAAGCAAAAAAGAAAGAAAGTTAATTGTATGATTGAAAGGAGAATTACAGAAAGGTACAGCAAATCACAATAGGAGGATAAACTCATTATCAAGGGCATCTGGGGAAAAGTGTAGATCATGCTGAGAACATAGATAATTGAACAGAAATAGCCAGAAGAAAGGGATGGGAAGTTATGCTTCCCAGGAAGAAGGAAAGAGTGTGTCTATGGTACTTTCTCTTCCTCTGAAGATACCAGTAAGAAGTCAAGTTCTTTTTCAAATGGTCTTATCACCCATATGAATGTGGTTAGTCTTACATTCTTTAAAAATATCTTTAAAGTTCTAATTTCTTTAGTTTTAAATTAATAGGTATTTCAAAGTGGTGTGTATTAATTGTACATATGTATAAAGTGTAGTATGGTATATCATCTCCTTGTGTCAGGAACACTCAAAATCTTCTCTAAGAACTCTTCTGAAATATCCAACTAATTGTTGTCAACCATAGTTATCCTGCCTGCAGCCATACCACAGTAGCATCCAATCTCATCACATCTCAGAAGATAAGCAGGGATGGGCCTGGTTAGTTCTTGGATGAGAGACCACCTGCTAACACCAGGTGCTGTCAGCTTGGGTGAAGGATCCAGCAACTCACTCCCGAAAGAACCGGCCATTGAAAACCCTGTAAATAGCAGAGAAGCACGACAATAGTGTTTCTCCTGTTGTACATAGGGTTGCTATGAGTAGGACACCGACTCAACAACATCTAACAACAACAACAACAACAACAATAGTTATCCTATTGTGATGTAGAACACTAGAAGTTACTCTTCCTACCTAACTGCACCTCTGCATGCAACATAACAGTTTGAGCATCACTTACAGCCGGTTTCTGTCTCACCAGGAATATTTACACAGAGTGAGATCATGTGTTTGGCTCAGTTCTGTCAGTCAATCACAGATGCCAGACCATTGGACACATCTCTAGAGTGAAACTCTTACTGCCTGGTCCTTCTCATCACCAGATCATTAGCAGCATCATGGGTCCTGCCCACGAAAGTTGTTACCAGCACCAGTGCGAGGATAAACCGTCATATTCTGCCTCAGTCCACAGAAGATGCCTTTTCGATGTTGTAAAATGAAACCAAGCTGAAGACATGAAGGAAGAGATTGGATCTTGGGGAGGTTCAACCAGAAGTAGGGCATTGAAGGCCAAGAAGCTAATCTCACTCTTAGTGCCCTTTCATAAGGCCAAACTTTGACAGAGAAATTGGATGGAGACACCAAAGGACAAGGGATATTACAGAGAAGGAGATGTTGGTGAGAAGGTATGCAGTGACTACAAAAATAACAGTTACCTTTTTGAGCTCCTCATAACTCAACATCAGGAAGTTTTCACACTCTCTCATTGACAGCCAGCCACGAACGTATTCAAACCATGATCCAAAAGGAACTGCATGGTACCCGTGGGACAGAAAGTGTGATAGATTAAAAACAACATAAGCAAGGGTCCATACTATAATCTCCACTCCTCCCCTAACTCCAGCCAGCTCTGTTAAGCTATAATCAACAAATAAAATTAGTATATCAGTGATGACAAAAATATGCATTTTAAGAGATGTTATCTATGTACTGCCTGCAGCTGTACCACTGCGGCATCTGATACTGTCAGATCTCAGGAGCTAAGTAGGGTCAGGCCCGGTTAGTACTTGGATGGGAGACTGCTGAGAACACCAGGTGCTGTAGGCTTGGGAGAAGGACCTGGAAACCCACTTCCAACAAACAATCAGCCATTGAAAACCCTATGAATAGCTGAGAAGCACTGACAATAGTGTTTTGTCTGTTGTACGTAGGGTCACTGAGTTGGACACTGACTTGATGGCACCTAACAACAACATTTTCAGTGTTCAACCTGATGTTTTGTTACATATATACACATACGTATACATATAGTAAGATGATAAATTGAGTTAATGAACACATCACCTCACACACACAGCATTTGTTTAGAAGTGAGGCAGCTTCATGGGAGATTTCAGGAATACATACTAGGAGAAGAGATGACCTCAGTACAGGAATCCAGAGGAGTCTGGGTGCAGACAGACTTGGGCTTTTATCATGATCTCTTAGTGAGAACTACCTTCACTCCTTCAGAGGGTGGGGCTCTTCCCACCAACTGCATTTCCTAAATGTCCTCCTCCCAACATCCTCCTCCCCGGAGGAAAGAGCCTCCAACACATGGATCCTCGGGGGATAGTTAAAACAAATCCAAACCATTCTCTCTTGGCTCCCAAGGGTCCATATCCATTTCATAACACAAAACACATTCATTCTATCCTCAACATTTCCAAAATCTTAACTGTTCCAGCATCGACCCAAAGTCCACGTCTAAAATCTCATCTGACAATGAAGACAAAGTCTGAAATGGACGTTTAAATTTCTCAGCATTCAGGGTTTCATGGCATCCTGTGTATGGCTTCTGTGGTCAGTACAAATGACAAAACGACAAGAGCAGAGCAACCCGGGACCCCTCTCAGCAGTAGAAATGGGGGTCCCAACTACGGAAGCCAGAAAGGAAGATGGCTCAGGGTAATGGAGTGTCTCCCCCTCCTCCCAATGGTGCCGGAGGAGAAAGGGAATATGTCACTTTCCTCCTCTCCCCCAGAATGGGAATATGATCAGGTAAAATGGTACAAATGTTGGTAGAAGAATCAATGGTTTTATTATATGTATTTCTAGAATGTTTCTCTTCCTTCCTTCCTTCCTTCCTTCCTTCCTTCTTTCCTTCCCTCCTTCCTTCTTTCTTTCTCCTTCTTTCTTTCTTCTTTCTTCTGTTTCAGTACTGGGGGGTTGAGCCCAAGAGTTTACACATGCTAGGTGAGCACTCTACCACTGAGCTCCACCCCTAACCCCCCTTTATTTATTTATTTATTTATTTAGCCAAGGTTTTGCTAAGTTGTGCCAGCTGCCTCTGGCATCAAACTCACAATTTTCCTGCCTCAGCCTCCTGAATTGCTGAGATTAAAGCTGTGAGCCAGTACACCTAGCAGGACCTTTAAAAGCATATTTAAAGAGTACACTAGACCAGTGGTTGACAAACTACACTTTGCATGCCAAATTCAGACAGCTGATTATTGTTGCAAATAAAGTTTATTGGAACACAGACATCCCTGTTTTTTCCCGTATTATGTGTAGCAGCTTTCATAGCCAAAGATTTGAGTAGTTGCCACAAAGACTCTGTGGTCCATAAAGACAAAAGATTATTATATGGTCCTTAGTGACAGTTTGCTGACTCTAGCCCTAGAGAATAGCAAATGTAAGATGACAGGCATGTTAGGAATTAAAATGTTCTAAGGAGCTGGGCGTGGTGGCACACACCCATTATCCCAGCACTCAGGAGGCTGAGGTAGGAAGATGGAAGTAAGTTCAAGGCCAGCTTAGTCTACATAGTGAGTTCTAGACCACACTGGGCTACACACTGAGACTCCCTCACAAAAAAAATGTTCTAAGACAATTTATATTTTGGAAAAGAGTAAGTAGAGTAGTATCATACCTTATTGAGGGAAGTGTGTTTATTAAAGAATTAGGTTGTTCAAGAATAAATTTTAAATATATATATATGCCTTCTGTGGTGTATGCCTACAATTCCAATGATTCTGGAGGCAGAGGCAGGAGGATCATAAGTTTGAGATCAGAGGGTGCACAATTTAGTAAGACACTATCTCAAAAACAAGATAAAAATAAAAATTAAAAAATTATCTTTTGGTTCAGCTCAGTGGTAGAGCATTTGCCTAGCATTAGTGAAGCCCTGGGTTCAAACTCACAGTACAATAAATAAGTAAATATTAAAATAATAAATAAATTACATATATGACTTCCAGGACAGTGAGAAGAGAGAAAAATGAAGATGCTCCCATCAATGAAGAAGAAATTAAAAATAGTGATAGAGTAGCAATGAAAAACATATTAAAATATAAAACATAACTGAAATGGGCATGGTAGCACACTGTAAGCCCAGCACTAGGAAGGCTGAAGCAGGAAAACTGTGTTTAAGGACAACCCAGTTTACATAGTGAGACATTGTCACCCCACAAAAAATCTTTTTAATTAAATCTAAATTTTAAAAAAAAATGCACGGCATCTCTCATTCTGCTCACCTTGTCTATCCAAGTTGCTTTTCTTTATAAAAAGCTTGCTTAACATTTCCTTTGCTCTCTTTCCCTAAGGACCATAGTTCCTGGATTCTAAATTCCTGGGGTTTCTTCCTGGTCTTAGGTAGGTTAAGAAGAGGCGAAACGGAGGATAAAAGGGATTCTGACTGCCTCCTGCACCCTCATAATGAATGACGCCTTGAGCTAGAAAAATCACTAAGGACATGGTTGTTGTTGTTAAGTGCCATCGAGTCCTATCTGGCTCATAGCCACCCTCATAGGGTCTTCAATGGCTGATTGTTTCTTCTAATAGACCCCACATCCTAATCTGGCAAATCTTCCCAACATATGTATTGGCCCAGCCTTTTGAAATATGCTAAGGGCTCATGTCCATGGTCTTCTCTCCTTTCTCTCTCTTTACTCCTTGCCCTCTGCTCTCTCTTCATGTCTCTCTTTGCTTTTCTCCTCCTTCCCCCAGGTGGCTGCATACACACCATCCTTTCTCTCTGGCCTGCCACCTTCTCTTTTTAGGTCCTTTTCCTCTAGAAGCTTCTGTTCTCTGTGGCTTTAACTTCCCCTGGAGAATAGAAACATCCTTATGCCAATTCACCCAGAAAACCAAGGTTTTTCCAAATTCCTTTCCAGGTTTACCTAAATTTCTCCTGTGCCTCAGTTTTCCTTGTAATTATTCCTTAAAGTTGCACTATCTTTTGCAATAAATCCTGTCCATACTACCTATAATAACTTGTGAGACATGTATAAATTCTTTTATATACTGAATACAAGGACCAACATTTGCTGCCAGAGTCCTGGATCTGTGCTGCCTAGTAACAATAGCATGGAAAAAGAACTTCAAATCAACCCTCTCCACAGCTTCAGGCAATTCATGATATTGTTTGTTGTTGTTGTTGTTAGGTGCCATCGAGTCAGTGTGTGACTCATAGCCACCCTACATACAACAGGTAAAACACAATTGTTAGTGCTTCTCTGCTATTCATAGGGTTTTCAATGGCTGATTAATTTTTGGGAGTGGGTTGCCAGGTCCTTCTCCTAAGCCTACAGTATCTGATATTCTCAGGCCGTCTCCCATCCAAGTACTAACCAGGCCCAACCCTTCTTAGCTTCTAAGACCTGACAGGATAGGACACAACAGTGGTTAAAAACAATATGGACTTTGTGTTGGAGATTCTTCGTTAGAGATGTTTTGAATGTTGTTTGTTCCCCCAACCTCATGCAGGAGTTCAACCCCCAAAGTGGTAATGTTAAAAGTATTAAGGGAGTTGAAACTTAATGTAACTATGGTCATGATTATATTTGACTATTAAAGTGATTATATGAGTTTAGGTCATTACAGTTGAACCTCCATGATTAATTCCAGGGCCTTCATAAGAAGAGGGAGAGAGACCATACCCACAGATACACATGCATTAACACCATGATGTGATGCAGCCCATGGGATCCCTCACCAGAGCCTGTGCCATGCTGTTTGGACCTTGCACCAGAACCATGAGACAAAATTATCCTCTTTTCTTTATAGAGTACTTGCCTCAGGTATTTTGACATGGTAATGAAAACCTGATTAATACAACTGGTTAAGTAAAAAAGAGCCCTTTGCATAAATTTCAAGGAATACTGGAATATTGATGAGATTACTAGCAATGGCTTTATCTTCCATTGTTGATTAGACTTCCAAATATCCTTCTAACCATGGAAGAACAATTCAGATTTCTTTAGGCACCATGTGGCAAGATCAAATATAGCATTGACTGGGAGAGGAAGCTCTCATCTTCATGACTTGACTTCCATCATATGGTTTCACTGTAACCTTTTGCACAAGGAGTATCCTGAAGCAAGGCAGAAGAGTTATGAGTTCAGCTACGTTCAGACCAATAGTAAATATGATGGCCAAGTGATTAAGATTGGAGTTCATAGGGTAAAACATCTACAGAGATTGTTGTAAGAGAAAGTGCATTGTGTAATATATGATAGAAAATTTCAAGTAGTGTAGAAGAGCCAAAGAGCATATAGGTGAACACACCAATAATGAGTCCACTACATTAAACTGCCTGCAGCTGTAGCCCTGTGGCAGCCGATCCCGTCAGATCTTGGAAGCTAAGCAGGGTCGGGCCTGGTTAGTATCTGGATGGGAGACCACCTGGGAACACCAGAAGCTGTAGGCTTGGGAGAAGGACCTGGAAACTCCCTCCCAAAATCAATCTGCCATTGAAAATCCTATGAGCAGCAGAGAAGCACTGACAATAGTGTTTCCCCTGTTGTACAGAGGGTCACTATGAGTCGGATACCGACTCGATGGCACCTAACAACAACAACAACACATTAAACTAGGCAACAATTAACAGTGCTTCTGGTGTGGAAATGGTAGTAAATGCATACTTATTATTAAACAAAAGTGTATTGGATGTGTACTGACAAAACCCATCCTAATTCCTGGGATCTGGCAATGAACACCTCAAAAATCATGCATTTTAGTGTAAAGATGCAATAAATAAATTAATTTAAATAAATAAATAAATAAATGTATATTGATGATGTGTACTAAGAAAGCAAAAAGGTAAGATGATAGAGATAGGGCAGGTTGCTATCTTACATAAATATAGCCATATATTGGCAGATACCATAATGAAGGCATAAATCAAGGATGTGAGACTTGATTAATAATTAGATAAAGGAGGGAAATGAAGGGGATAGAGGACATTTGAAAAAAGAAGAGGACACTTGTGCAATTTCAGAATCATGCTATCCTTTGGGTGGGAAGTGGTTCTGAAGATAAATGTGAAGTAGGACCAGTATGGGATATGAGGAAAGATACCTTCACTTTTGAACATACTGACTTAGAGGTATCTTACACTCTCCTCAGAGAAGATGACTGAGATTATAGGAGCTGGGGAGACATATCATGAGTGAGATATGGGACTTGTCATGTACTCTTGAGGAAAATTGTAAAATTGAAAGTGTATGGGAAACCCCACAAATTCTGCATAATTAAAGTATAGATTTCCCAATGTCATGCAAACATTTTTTAAACAGATAGGAAAAGGAAATTAAAGGAGTTTAAGGAAAAGTCATATTTTACAAAAACAGTGAAAGGTCAGAATTTTGTCTGGGAAGTCAATGAAAAGCAGACTTGCAGAAAACCAAAATTAGTAATGTGGGAACACGGATATGAAAGCCAGGTGTGGTGGCACATGCCTGTATGCCAGCACTGGGGAGGCTAAGGTAGGAGAATCAATGTGAGTTCCAGGCAAGCCTGGGCCTGTCTCAAAAAAACAAACCCCCTAAAAAAGAAGACTATGGTAGTCTGTGTTAATGCTGAAAACCCTGGAGACTCAGTGGGTATATAATGGGACAGGTTGTGGTTCTATGGATAATTAGAAAAGCAAAACTACTTAGCAGACATGGGTTCCAAAGGTGATAGAGCCTTGGCCCCAAAGGTTAGTAGGATTTAGAGATACAAGGTGAAACCAAGGGAAATAGGTAAAGGACACTGAGCATCCCCGAGCTCCCAAATTTCACAGAAGACTCACCTTTTCCTTGGACAAACCAATTGAAATATTCTTCCAATGACTTTGATTTCCTACAGAAGTTTGTATTATTCCAGAAAAAATAACCAGACACAAGAACATCTCTGGGATTTCTGATGAGAAAAATCATCTTAAATGGTAAAACAAGAAAATAAAAAATCAGAGCAGTCACATATCACCTTCTTGATCTGGTTCATAACTTACTAAGTTTGTTCTAAATGTCTATTAAATATCAGTGGATACTTTGAAAGAATTAGACAGCATTCATCAATCAATTATACATTGTAAAGTTCCTATGATGTACTCATACAGGAGAAGGATGTGACAATCCACTTCCAAGGCAATCCTGAAAAAATCAGCCATTGAAAACCCTATGAGGGTCGCTATGAGTCAGACACAAATCAACAGCACCTAACAAGAACAACAATGTGATGTACTCGTGGCATGAGGAATATAACAATGAAAGAGGAGTGAACTATTTCTTCCATCTTGGATATTAGTCTTCCCAACATGGGAAGGTGCTATAGTTCTTAGACAATTCCAAGTTATTTCATCTTGAGTTAAAATAGTCTGTTTAATACAATTACAAATTTTCTCTTCAAGAACCATCTCATAATTTAAAGAATGTCATGACTGAGAGATATTTAGGAAGACATTTCTAGGGAGAGCTGAATTTAAATCATCCTTCAAATAGCACATTCTGTCCTCTGTCTTTTACTGTAATTATTTCACCTGAAGGCACACAAAAATTAATCAACTGCTTTTACTATGTACCTATGAAATATCAATTCTACTGCCTCCAATAAAGAATCAGAAATTGTTTTCATAGCACCTGTTGTTGTTAAGTGCCATCACATCGAGTCTGCCTCATAGTGACTATGTACTATAGAATGAAACACTCTCTGACACTGTGCCATGTCATAGCACTAAGGTAGTTAAAATCATTTGTAAAGACAGTAACAACTGAGACATTTTTGTGCTTGTGACAAATCCATTATAAACAAAAGCTAATTTTTTTTATTAGAAATTTTTAATGTACATCATTGACATGCTTTTCGTTGTGACAATTTTATAGGTTACCCCTTACCCTCCTCTATGTTTTCCCCCTCCCCCCTTCCTATCTAAGTTTCCCATCCAAGTCTTCTCTATCTTTTACTATATAGTATTTTTCTATATGTCCTTGGGTTCCATTTCTGTTTAAGATAGAAACTTTTCCTGTAGTGGTCTTTGTTTCTATCTTGTTAGAACAATTACATGCGATTT
>VMDO01019172.1:0-40329 GCA_007922755.1 Pedetes capensis | reverse complement strand
CTAGGAATGGGTCCCCACCGAACAGCGTCCGCATGGCATAGGGGAAGCCCCTGCGGTGCTTGCTGTGGACGAAGGAGGGGCCAGGTGATGCCATAGTCAAGCCCCTGACCAGCGCTGTTGACAGGGTGAGGCTGTGAGCAGGTGGAGCCAGGAGGGAGGTTTCCACTGAGCCCGCTAGACACCTGCTACCCGGCGTCTGCCTGCCCACCTGGAAGCCAGGAGGAGGCCAAGCCGCCCCTTGCTCTCCCCATCTGTCCGTGTCGCTAGCCCCAGGATGTGAGTCTCGGTGGCCACCACACGAGAAGAGGTGATCTGGACAAAGCAGGCTGGGGGCCCGATGGCATTCAGTTTTCTCCCAGCTCCATCCCACTGAGAACCCCGGCAGGGAGGAGAGGGCCACACAAAGGCAGCTTGGGGAAAATACAGGCAGAGAGCTGCAGATGGGAAAGCAAGGGCCCCTCATGGGCCCTGCCCACCCCTTCGGACCAGGGTAGGGCACATCCATCAAGCCCACATCTCCTGGGGCCCCCTGCCCCAGCTAAGTGGGGCTCACGTGGCTCCATCAGAATGGGGTGAGAACTTTAGACTGCTGCCTGACCAGGCTTCGAGAGCAGGGACCCTGTTAGATTACGTTTCTAGGCCACCACAGCACAGCACCACACGCCGGCTGGCTTGTGACAAGAGAAATTTATTCTCTCACAGTTCCAGAGGCCAAAGGTCCAAGGTCAAGGTGTTGGAAGGACCATGCTCCATCTGAGGTTGCTAGAGGAGGACCTTTCCTCGCCTCTCCCACCTGGTAGCCCCAGGTCCCTTGGCCGGTGGGGGCATCACTCCGATCCCGGCCTAGGTCTCCACGTGGCCTCCATCCTTCCGTGTTGCTTTGCCTGAATTTCCTCTCATAATCACACCAGTCACACGGGATTGCTGTTGTTGTTAGATGCCATCCAGTTGTGTCCGACTCATGGCGACCCTCATAGGGTTTTCCATGGCTGACTGTTTCGGGATTGCCTAAAGAGTGGATTGCCACGTCCTTCTCCCATTTTTTCAGTGCTAGGAATTGAACTAGGGACCTCAGAGACTGCAGAACAGCGCTCTACCAACTGAGCTAAATCCTCATATGGAACTAGGATCCCTCTAATGACCTCATCTCAGTTCCCATCTTAATTCTGTCTGCAATGACCCTATTTCAAACAAGGTCACATGCACATTTACGGTGGGCTAGGACTTCCCCAAATCTTTCTAGGGACTATGATTCGGCCCATCACAACATCCATCTTTGCATCCCAGCACCTGGCCCAGGACCCAGAGCACAGACACAAAGGAACCCACAGGGTTCTAGGCCCAGCAATTACCCTGGCTCATTGCACACACAGCCCTAGCCATTCTCCCACTCTCCATCTCTCCGTCTATACCTTGAACAGGTTGTGCCCTCTTTCTTTTTTAATTGGAAATTTTTAATGTGCACCTTAATGTGATTCATTCCGGCATGCTTTTCATTGTGACATTTCCATATATGCATTTTGTTGTACATTATTCATATAGGTTCCCCCTTACCCTCTTGTACGCTTTGCCCCCATCCCAAGCCCCCCATCAAAGACTTCTCTATCATTTACTTGTCTTTTCATGGTAATATTTTTCTATATATCCTTGGGTTCCAGTTCTAAGATAGAAACTTTTCCTGCAGTAAACTTTGTTTTTACCTTGTCAGAACTATTGCATGCATTTTCCAGACCATTTATAATAACACCATTCTTAGCTTTTTTTTTTTCTTTTATTTTGATCCAACCTTTGTGTAGGATTTTTCCTTCTTGTAACTTTGATTCAGGCTGGGATTTAGCTCAGTTGGTAGAGCACTGCTCTGCAGTCTCTGAGGTCCCGAGTTCGATTCCTAGCACTGCAAAAATGGGAGAGGGACGTGGCAACCCACTCCCAAGGCAATCCCGAAACAATCTGCCATTGAAAACCTTATGAGGGTTGCTATGAGTTGGACATGACTTGACGGCACCTAACAACAATTTTGATTCAGTTCCCACATGAGTGAGAACATGTGGTGTTTCTCTTTCTGAGCGTGTGTTCGTTCACTTAAAATAATTTTCTCTAATTCCACCCATTTTTCTGCGAATGTCCTTATTTCATTTTTTTGATTGCTGAGTAGTATTCCATTGTGTATATGTACCATAGTTTTTTAATCCATTCTTCTGTTGAAGGGTTGTGCCCTCTTTCTGAAGTTCTCTGCTCACCTGTGCCACTCACTCTCTGTCCCTCCCAAGCATAAATGGAGGTCACCACAGCACTACTCTGCCACTGGGCTCCCCCGACAAAGGACCACTGAGCTGTGGGGCTTCCCAAAGCGAGGACTGGCCTCTGCCTCATGGGAAGAGAGCTGGGAGCCTAGGGTGACTGAGAGCAAATTGGTCTTTGTTGAACACTCATCAGCAACTTTGCTGCCCAGCCAGAGTACACCAAAACACGGACGCCCTGGCAGGAGACCCAAGGCTGGGACGCTATCCAACTGGTCTGTGGCAAACCATGAGTTGGCAGAGAGGCCTTCCTGTCAACAGGAAGTAAAGGATGGAGATTAAACTATTTTCCAAGTAGGTAGAGAAAGAGATGAGCACGATTCTGACGAATCAACAGTCCACCCTGAAGTGACTTCGCCCACTGGGGTGACGCACAGGCAGCGAATACCTAACAATATCTTCTGGTCTGGCTGCACACGTGGGCCGTGAGCAGTGTGGGGCCTTCTAAGTGCTCTCTGTGGCTAAGCCCGAGGGACACAGCTCATATGTCTCCGACATGGCTCCTCTGCTCCGGTGAGAGTGAGGTCACAGCTGAGCAACCAAGCAAAGCAAGGGCTGTTTCAACTGGGCAGGTCAGCGCTTTGTCAGCCTGTTTGTGCCACACTGAAGAGATATTGGCAAACTGGGGGGCAATGAGGATGGTGAGGTCCCTCCTCGTGAAAGACAGAGGAGGCACCTGGTGTTTTGTGGATGGCCGCGTTCGCTGTTCAAAGGGAGGATGGACGGAGGAGAAGAGGAAACAGAGACCCCAGGAAGCGGAGGGCAGGACTGCCCTCTGGGACCGCGAGTGTCCACAGCTCCGAGAGCCCAGCTTCGGTACTCAGGAACCAAACGTGGGAAGACAGGAAACGTAAAGGAAAAGAAACAGCCAAGAAACAGCAGCATGTCAGAGCCCAGTCGTGTATCTGCAGGTTTCATAAGATACCAACTGCGTTAAAAGCTACAAAGATGCAATCTGAGTAGATGAGGAGGCACTGGTAAGTAAAAATCTTCCGCTCTCTAGGATTAGCCAGCTGTCGGAAGGTTAACGCACTGTGACTGGTCCACAGCACCACAGCCCGACCTCGTGGAGACCACTACCACGGCCTGGTTCCCCTGGGCTCTGTTAGAGGGCAAGTCACAGAACACAGGCAGGGCAAGACACCAGCAACATGCGGGGCACTCTATGAACAGTGCGACCGGTGGAAGGTGAGATAACGCACACACCAACTATGCTCTGCTGTCCCTTCTTTTTGTCCCCTCGGCACCAGACAGGTCCTTTGGTGAAACAGCGACCCGAGGTTTATTGGCATTCACCGTTGGGCTGTTCTGCTTGTTCCTACAAGGAAACTTCCACCAACAGGTACCAGGACTGAGGGGGAATGGGACGGCAGAGGCGAGACGGGAGCGAGGGTGCCCACTTCACCTGCACCCCAAGTGTCCGCGTCATCCGCCCTGCAAGGGTGAAGGGGCCATCGGTGATGTGGGAGTAAGAGGATGAGATGAGAGGACCCGGCTCCAGGGTCACCCCTCGAGGGCCTGGGCATGTGAGTTCACCAATCCATGGCTTCGTGTGTGCCCTGCACTGTTTCGCCGCGCGTGCGCTGCTGTGGAGGTCCGCGCCGGCTTGGTATGCGGGCGCCCAGAGGAAGGGCAATTGCGGGTCCGTTCTCCAGCTGCCCACTACCTTCCCAGCCTTTTCTCAGCCCGAGCGCTCTGCCCGTGCTCGGGAAGCCCTCTCACTTCTCGCCCATTTCATGCTCAGCACACTGTAGAGCAGCATCTAGGCTGCTCTACCCAGGAGCCACAGGCAGTACCGGGGGCTCCATCGCTGAGCAGCTGGATCACTAAAGGGTCTGAGATCCGGGTCCTGTAACAGTTTGCGCTCAGGCATCCAAGACACACCAAGCCACCGGAGGGCTGAGTCAAGGCGCGTGGCCTAGCAGGCTGATCTCCACTAGGCTGCGCTGGATGGAGGCTGCTCTGAGCTGTCACCTTTATATGGAAGCCAGAAATAGCCTGTCTTTTTCAAATACTTAGCAGATGATAATACCTCTTCTCAATGACAGCTGGAACAGGGCAGACGACTGAGAGAAGACAGATGGCAGGTGGATATTTGGATAGATAGCTTAGATAGACAAATGATGGATGGACGGATGGATGGATGGATAAAAAGATAAGATAGGCAAATGATGGATGGATGGTTAAATGGATAATGGATGCATGGATGGATAGAAAGATAAGATAGGCAAATGATGGATGGATGGATGGATAATGGATGCATGGATGGATAGAAAGATAAGATAGGCAAATGATGGATGGATGGATAGATAGAAAGATAGATAAAAGGAAAAACTCATGGGGACAGAAGAAATGGATCCACATTACACTTTGGAAGCTAGAAATACCTTGTTTTTAAACCCCAGCAGGCCTAGAAATCCCCTGGAGAATTTAACGAACACACAGAATCACAGGTCTCACCCTGAGAAATTCTGATTCTAGGTCTGTGCCGAGAGCTAGGATTTTATATTTTAAACATCTACTGGATGACGATGGGCTGGGATTTAGCTCAGTTGGTAGAGCACTGCACTGCAGTCTCTGAGGTCCCGAGTTCAATTCTCAGCACCACAAAAATGGGAGAAGGACCTGGCAATCCACTCCCAAGGCAATCCCGAAACAGTCAGCCATTGAAAACCCTATGAGGGTCGTTATGAGTCGGATACTGACTTGAGGGCACCTAACAACAACAACAACTGGATGACGCTAAGCGGGTCCAAGAAGCACACTTTGAAAAGCATTTACCCGAGCCGGGCGCGGTGGTGCACCTCTGTAATCCCAGCGGCTCGGGAGGCGGAGGCAGGAGGATCACAAGTTCAAGACCAGAGGCGGGACCCTGTCTCAAAAAGTAAGAAAATGGGCTGAGGGTGCAGCTCAGTGGTCCAGCACTTGCAGAGCATGCAAGCTCGAGGCCCTGGGTTTAACCCCCAGAACCACAAAATAAATAAATAAATAAATAAAGCACTTGCCCAACTCTAACCCAACAGAGAGTGTGGTAAACTACCCAAGGTCAAGGTCAAGGTCAAAGTGCTGCCTGTCAACGCCGGGGCAGAGAGCACATCGTCCATTCGGTCCTCCAGCCCCGGGGGCAGAGCACAGCTCTGATTCCCAGCTGGGGCAGGCAGCACCCACGGGAGTGAGACCTCAGGCCCATCACCAGCGTGGAGGGTGCCGTGGCCTCAAGCTGGGCGAGGCTTCTGAGGCGGCCACGCAGCCGGTGGAGGCAAGCTAAGAGGCTTGCCCGCCCAAGCCCAAGGCCTGTCCTGTCTCCACAACCTTGGCTGACCGGCCAGCTGCGCTTGCGTCTATTTTTAGCATGTCTCCAGTGACTGTGAAGGATTTCTGGAGCTCCTCTCCCAAGAGGGCTGGGGACATGTGCATTCTGTCACCGGTGCCCTACTCAGCGGAGAGGAACCGCCCCCTCCCAGCTGCCTCAGTGTCCCCACATGCTCCTGCCTCACTTGGGTCCCCTTCTTTCCAAGGCACTCCCTCCCTGCCTTGCCTGCCTGCCATGTCATTGGCTTCTAAACCGTTTCAAAGCCCACGGCGTGCCAACCAACAGTCCCCTATTAAAGTACGTCTACGAGATGTGTAGCTTTCAGCACTAATAAGGAAGCTGCTTTTTCTCAGACAGAAAAACAGGAGAAAGAACACACTTTGCTCCCTCAGTGCTGGCCGAATGCCACAGGCAGCCACACTCCCAATGAATGACTTTCTAAAACCGTTCCCACCACCCTCATTATTCCTCCTCCTCCGTATGGGGGCAGGGCAGGCTGAGGCAGGACCCCAGAGCTCCACAACTCTAACCACTGGGCCACGTGTTCCCTTTCAGACTACTGTCACTTCAGACAGCCGCCTGCACCAGTCTGTCTTCTCCTCCAGACCCTCCCTGGCCCCCATGTAGACCCAAACAGTCCACCCGTGGACAACGTGGCTCACACGTCATTTAGACCCACAGGCCTTTTTCCCCTCCTGAGGTCCCAGCCATCAAGCTAATTCCATTTACAAATCATTTAGTAATTCTAGCTCTCTCTTTCTGGCTCCAGCCCCTGGGTCTTGGGGTGTCCCCTCAAACAGACTCTTCCTCCCGGTGCCTTGAGGCACAGCAGGGGGCACTGGAAGCAAAGGGGTGAAAATGGCGAGAGATGATCGGGCCCGAGCAGGCGGGTCTGCAGCGACTCCCTGACGCTGGAAGCCACTGTTCTGCTGTGCACTAGACATGGGAGTGGAAAACGAGGCCCCCAAAGAGACTCAGCCCAAAGGAATGCAAGGACACGCTGCTTCCACACTAGAGGCCTCAGGAGGCCTTGCCACCCAAGTGCCACTGGACACCACCAAATGACCACACTTGATGGACCACCAGAGCCACCACGTCTTTTTGAAGCAACTCCTTGGAATCCAACCCACCTTGGGAAATGGCATTCCCAGGACACCGCTGTCCCTGGCTCTGGGGCACAAGGAAGCAGATGTGATTTTCCATGGCCCTGCTGCCCTCAGCTACATACATCCTGGCTATGACTGAGCTTGGCATGTAGCCGTAGCCCTGTGGCATCCAATCCCTTCAGATCTCGGAAGCTAAGCAGGGTCGGGCCTGGTTAGTACTTGGATGGGAGACCGCCTGGGAACACCAGATACTGTAGGCTTGGGAGAAGGATGCCACAACCCATTCCCAAAAATCAATCCGCCATTGAAAACCCTATGAACAGCAGAAAAGCACTAACAATAGTGTTTCCCCTGTTGTATGTAGGGTCGCTATGAGTCAGATACCGACTCGACGGCACCTAACAACAACATGATTGAGCTCATCACTTCTCCCAAGAACCGGCACCTCATACCAAACATCTCCAGCCCGTAACGTCGGCTCCACCTCCGGTTCACTTGCCACCCACTGGACGCAAAGGCTCCCCGTCTTCCTCTGCACCTCCCCTACCTGCCCTTCCTTGCTCTGCCCTGGTCCTTGCTGGCGGGTTGCCAAGGCACCGCCGTGGGCTTCCCTGAGGTCAGCCCTCGCTCCGCCCCGCTCACTTGTCCTCGCTACTTCTCTCGCAACGTTCCTTCACCACTTTTTAATGGCTTCTTAGTTAAGCCACACGGGTAACAACAACAACAACGACAACAAGAAGCCCAGAGAAGAACTGAGGTCTTAGGTCAGTCCTTTAACTCAGGGGACGTCAGTGAGGGAGCAGGAAGCGCAGAAGGCAGAGAGGCCAGTTGGGGCACAGCCACACCTGGGCCACCACTGTGGGAAATAGGGGCTCCATTCTGCTAGAGGTGCCCAAGATGCCACACAGAACCCACAGCAGAACTGTTTGCCCAGATGTGAGGAAGCTGGACTCCGTCCACCATTGTCCCTCGGGGCACTGGTCCAGCACTTCCAGGTGTCCCTGCATTACGCTGAGCTGCCAC
Organism: Pedetes capensis; assembly: GCA_007922755.1. Taxonomy (NCBI): domain Eukaryota; kingdom Metazoa; phylum Chordata; class Mammalia; order Rodentia; family Pedetidae; genus Pedetes; species Pedetes capensis. Next base: position 32,587 of record VMDO01019172.1, on the reverse strand, counting down.
GCCCGGGGGACTCCTTCAGGCAGAAAGGCACAAGCTAGAAGCTGCCCACCAGCTTCTGGTGAACTCAAGGTGGGCCATGGACTTAAAGGGCAGGGCAAGGGCAGGGTCTACTGCACCTGCTCTGAGCCTGTGGGAGGAATTCCTCCCTCCCAGGCCTGGCCTTCAATGCAGACTTGCCTAAGATGACATGGGACACCTAATTAAACTGAGATCGCACACAAACAACGGATCATTTTCCAGTATTATGTCCCAAGCATTGCAGGGGACATATTTACTCTAACAAATTATATGTCATTTATCTCAAGTCCAAATTCAAGTAGGCATCTTGTGTTTGTAGTTCCTAAATCTGGCAAGGGGGCTGGGATTTAGCTCAGTTGGTACAGCGCTGTGCTGCAGTCTCTGAGGTCCCAAGTTCAATTCCCAGCACCCCAGAAAATGGGAGAAGGGCCTGGCAATCCACTCCCCAGGCAATCCCGAAATAGTCGGCCATGGAAAACCCTATGAGGGTCGCTATGAGCCAGATACTGACTCGACGGCACCTAACAACAACAACAACAAATCTGGCAAACTTCCTTCAAAGTCCCGCTTGATCTGGCCTCAACCCACTTGCTAGCACCCCGGTCCTCAAGCCCTTCCCTCCATGGGACACAGGTCCTCACTCCCTCTGGGTCTGAAGTCTCTAACACATCGGCCCACCGCCATCTCTCCCCTCACCTCCACGAGCACCCGTGTCTGCCCTGCGCGTGCCATGACCTTGGGTCATTGGCCAACATGCGTGCGGAATCCTCATTTTCTCAGCCTCCCCTGGCACGATGATAAATAGGCAATAATTAGCTGGTAGATTAGGGGACCTCCTGCTCCTGCCGGCAACTGCAAACCCTGTGGGGACGAAGACGGAACTCTCTCCTTTGGCCCTGGATCTCACCATGAGGAGGGTGCTGGGCACATGGTCACACGTGGGTAGCCCATGTGGAGCAACGGACTGAAGACCTCTTTTGGTAAGGGCCGGATCTGGGCTGGAGTGGTCGGAGGATCTCAACTACAGCCTGCATTTTCAACACGCACAGTGTGGCCTCTCAAACCCTTCGCTATTGTGGATTTTTTCCCTACACTTCCACTGGCACTGCCTGGCGAGTGTGCACACACTCATATGGCATTTGGGGTGGGGCTGTCCATTTGGCCTCAGCACAGTATGGCCTGTGCAACGGTCAATGCCATGTTGTGTGTCTTCCTCCCTCCCTCTGTCCTTCCCTTTCTTTCTCTCCTTTTTAAATTAGGTGCTCTACCGAAACAGTCAGCCATTGAAAACCCTATGAGGGTCACTATGAGTCGGATACTGACTCGATGGCACCTAACAACAACAACAACAGCATATATGTAACAGCCATAGGTGTCTAGGACACTTCAAACTGTAAAGCGATTTCCCAAGACTTTTTTTTTCTTTTTTTTTCCTTTTTTTTCCAGTACTGGGGGTTGAACCCAGGGCCTCGTGCTTGCATGCTCTCCAAGTGCTGGACCACTGAGCTGCACCCTCAGCCCATTTTTTACTTTTTTGAGACAGGGTCTCACTAAGTTACACAGACTGCCTCTGGTCTCGAACTTGCGATCCTCCTGCCTCTGCCTCCCCAGCCGCTGGGATTACAGGCATGTGCCACTGTGCCCGGCAAGAATTATTTATTTCAACATCTCTGCAAGGCAGGTGAGGTGGGTATTATTTTCTTCACGTGATAAACAGGACAAGCAGACTGGTTAAATGGCTGGCTCAGGTGATTACTGTCAAACAGGGATTTTAGCAGCGATGCCTAACTCTCAATTTACAAATACGGTTTGCAAAATGTTTTACATCAGTGATGTACACAGGAATGTTTCCTTTGCAGATAAAATCCTATTCCTGCCACCGGGGTCACCACCATGGCGGCCACACAGTAGCCAGGGTCCAGTCACCTGCTCCCTGAGTTTCCACGTCAGAGAGGGCTCACCCGTGTGCCTGACTTCAGACTGCCTCCTAAGTGCCCATTTGATGTCTGGGGATTAGGACCCCTGGGTCTCCCCTTCCTCATCCAAGTGTTACACACGCTAGACAGAAAGTTAAAGCAAGAGTACCCCAAGGGAGTGTCTAAAAGGCAGGGCTCTGCTGGTGCTATTCACAGTGGAAAGAAAGTGGCCAGCCACTGACAAGCCAGTTCTGCTTGTGGCTGTCAGGAAGGATTAGCTTTGCTGAGCTGCCCTGGCAGCCCCAGGAGGGAGGGAGGGACTCACGGAGAACTCCCACCCTGTCCCAAGACCCATCGTGCTGGAGAGAGAACTACTGTCCAGGGAGCCCTCTACTCCCAGCGGGTACCTGGTGCGTGCCATTTGTGCGTGCATGTCTGGGGGGCGCACCAGCAGAAGTTGAGTAGTGCTTGGACAAACATTTACATGCTTGGTTCGTGGTGCGGGTGTGACCCAATTGGGGGTTCCCTTTGGCTAAATATAAGGGGTGCGGCGCCCTTCCCCCGATCCGATTCCCCTGCAAAGAGGCAAGGATAAGGGTCCTAGCCTGGGGAGGCCCACCTCAGGGTGGGCGCACGACCCTGCCTGCGGCTCCCTCTAGCTGGACAAGGTCGATCTGCCGACCAATCAATGTCACCAAAGTCCAGCCTGGGGTGTTGGCATGGCCAGGGCTGAAGTTCGCAGCAGCCCTACATGGATTAGGCAACCCCAAACCCCCAAATATGACAGAGACCCAAAATATGCTCCCGGACGAAGAGAACGATTGCAATGGAGCTATACCCCCGGACGCAGAAGCACCCAAGGAAAACTGGTGGAGCGGTAGATCCATTGAGGGCCTCAGCTGTAGAGCTGCCCCGGCCCAGGTTCGCACCCGCCACCCTCTCCTTTTGTCCCTGGCAGGCGCGCGCAGCTCCACCCCCCTAGAGCACAGTCCACACCATCCTTTTTCAGCAAAACAACACGACGCACCCCCCCCTCCCCACCCCCGCACCCGCATCGGGCAGGATCCCGGGCTACGCCCAGTCGGCCACCAGCCGCACCCGGCCCGGGAGGGTGCTCTGCGCTCCCTGCTCCTCCGCAGCCGCCCGGGCCCCGGCCCGGGACCGTCCCCAAAGCCTGGCCACACGCGGATCGGGAGGCGGAGGCAACCTCCGCTCCTACGCCCCGCTCGGGCCCTCCCCCGCCCCCTTCCCCCGGCCTCCCGAAGTGACAGGAGGGGCACGCACGGCGCGCGCGGGGCGTCCCGCGTTAACCGCCTCGGCGCCGCGGTCCGGAGCTCCGCGGCCGGGACTCACCGGAATGTGCACTCGCAGCGAACGCCTTTTCTGGCCGGGGTTCTTCTTGCCGCCGCTCCCGCCGGGGCTGGAAACCTCTTTCTTCTTCTCCGTGTCCATGGCCGCGCTTCCCATAACTTTAGCCAGAAGTTAATCCCGGTGCCTTGTCCCTGGGGTTCAGCCCCCGGCCTGCCTTCCCGGGGCCGCTGCCGTTGGACTGGAGCCGCGCGCGCTTTCCGAGCGGCCTTCCACCCCGGAGCCACCGCGTGGGGACTTCCGCGGGGCGGGCGGGGGAGCAGGTAACGCGCGCCGCGCCGCCGGGGAGTGGGCTCGTCCTCCGGCTGCTACGGAGCCATCGGGGCGCAGGCGGGGTCGGGGCCCGGGCTGGCGCTGGTTACGCGTGGCAGAGCTCGCCTGCTGGGTGACAAAGTTTTCCTCCTTTTGCAAAGCGAAGCAACATTTTCCACCCTCGCGGCTCCGCCCACGGGCTCCCAGAGGTGATCCGCAAGGCAGGTGCAATTAAGCGCAGTAATTTGGAAAACAGCCGCCCCGGGCTCGTGGCTTGGTGGGCGAGGCGGCGAGAGCGAGGCAGCTCGTCCGTAAATACGAAGTCCTGGCCCCGGAGTGAAGCGGCCCCGAGCCTGCAACCAGGGCCGCCCTCCTCCGGGCGAGAGGGAGGGCAGCGGGGGAAGAGGAGGCGCAAAGGCGAAAGCGCCTCGCAATTGGGCTACTGCGTGGCTCGGGGCTAGAAGTTGTGGCGGCGGCCGCTCGCCCTGCAGGCCGGGGGGCGCGCGGGCGCCCCGAGGGGCGAGGACGGCAGCGCGCCCGCCCCCGCCGATCGCGGCGCCGCGGCCCCCAGGGACCGACAGGGGCCCTGGAGGGCCGGGCCTGGCACCGACGCAGCTCGGGGAGCGCGGGGCGAGAGACGGCGGCGCGCGTTGAACAGGAAGTGCGCGGCGTGCGGCGCCGCGGGCCGGCCGCCCACGCCGCTCCCGATCGCCGCGCACTGTCCCCTGCCGCCGGGGTGGCTGAGACTCGCCGGGGTTCTGCTCCATGTCGCCTCGCAGCGTCTGGTTAGGCCCGACCCCTGGGGCGCGCACTCGCACCCGGGCCACGCCGCACCCCGGCGGCGCGGGCACCTGGGCTATCGGGGTCCGCGCGCGGCGCTGCACGTGCTGCGCGGGAAGCCGCGGCCCTGTGGGGTGCGCGCGGACCCGGTGCGCAGGGGGCGCGGTGTGCGTCTGGGTGAGTGCGGGCTTTTCTGCCCCACCCACCCACGCGGCGGCTTTCGGGTTCTTCGGGACTTGCGCAGTGGATCCGCGGCCAAGTGCGCGTCCCTGGGGCTGCGGGAGGAAAAGGGTGGGCGAGGGGCCAGAACCGGGGCGCGGGCTCCACCGGCTGCCAAGGCAGCGCCCGGGCCCCTAGGAGGTCCTCAGGACGGGGCGACCTTGGCTCCTGGGCTACAAAGAGGGTGAGTTGGAGGTGCTTCCCCTCCTGCTTAGTGTCAGAAGACAGGGTGACTCCGAAGATCGCTGGAGCTTTCTGAATGCTGACGTCAGCTCCACTGCTCTCCGTAATCAGTGATGCAGGGAGGCTACCCGGAGAAGGAACGCGACAGGGTCGCTTTGTGGACACCTCGAGTGCTGGTGAGGAGGCCCGTGCAGTCTCCGCCAGGGTCTCGAGGAGGGGGCGTGGCTAGCGCGCTGTAGGGAAGGTGCCTTAGGAAAGGACTCGTGCCTGCCTCTGCAGAGGCAAGCTTGCTTCAGTAACCCTCACACGTGGGCTTCCATCCCGTATTCCCGCAGTATGGGTCAAATCCCTACAGTGGGCTGGGAGCGGGGGTAGGGGGCTAGTTTGTGGAGCAGGTTTCAGGTGAGTTTATATGCCTCCTCCCTCTCCTCTGCTGTCAAACCCTGAATGAAGCCAGCCTAGAACGACCCTCAGTCGCAAAGCAGTGTCTGGTTGGGTGCAGGAGCCCGGGGTGGGGGGAGGGAGGGAGGGAGAAAGACACCTGCCTAGGGTCAACAATCAACCACTTGTCACTGCCCCAGGGCATGGAGTTTTGTGGTCTTTTCCTGACTGACAGCTTGCTAAAGGGTTTCAAGAGATTCTTCAAGACCAACCGTATTCTCCACTAGATATTCACTTGGCTGATCAAAAATAGAAGAGGGTAGCCCTTCAGTCTAGGAAAGGCCATGCAAATGACCACGGGAGTCCACCCTCACCCACTAAAATCACTCCCTGTTTGTTATCTAAGCTCATGTCTTCAACTTAAAATGTTAATCCTTGTCACAGGGATAGTTTGCCAGGGTGATAAATCATGCACTTTGATGAGAAGTGCTTTTGAAAAGAGCTGGAACCCATCAGAAGGGAGCAGGCTGACCAGGGAAAGGCAGGGAAGAGCCACTGGAAGGATCCTCCAGATGGAGAAGGGCTCAGAAGAACAGGTAAGCCACAGTGTCTCTGATCACATCAATATATATATATTTTTTTCCTCTATGGGTCAATTGCCTGCAGCCCTACTACTGTGGCATCCAATCCTGTCAGATCTTGGAAGCTAAGCAGGGTGGTACCTGGTTAGTACTTGGACGGGAGACTGCCTGGGGACACCAGGTGCTGCAGGCCTGGGAGAAGGACCCAGCAACCCACTTCCAAAAGACAATCAACCTTTGAAAGCCCTATGAATAGCAGAGGAGCACGGACAGTAGTGTTTCACCTGCTGTACACAGGGTTGCTATTAGTCAGACACCAACTCCATGGCACCTAACAACAACAATGGGGCAATTTTTAGCAATTGTTGTAATGTCTACTTTTTTCAGTTTTTGTGTAACTGTGTACAATACCTCATCAATAGATTTGTTCTCTGAGCTTATTTTGTTGGAATGCAGACCTTAGTGCCTTGGAATCCTAAATTAAAATACTTTATTGGCCTGTCATGGTAGTATCTATCTTTAATCCCAGCACTATCAGTTGGAGGCCAGCCTGGACTACACTGTAAGACACTGTCTCCAAAAAATACACACACACACACACACACACACACACATTGTTGTTGCCATTAGATGCTTTCAAATCGGGTCCAACTCATAGTATACAACGAAACACTCCCTGACGCTGTGCCAGGCACTCGATCTTTTTATCGTTTAAAAAACCCATTGTTTAGGACACTGTGTCAGTCCATCTAGTTGAGCGTCTTCCTTTTTTTCATTGACTCACGGCTCTCCCAAACACCATGTTCTTTTCCAGAGATTGGTCCTTCCTGACAACATGTCCAAAATACATAAGACGTGGTCTAGCCATCCTTGCTTCCAGGGAGCACTCTGGTTGCACATCTTTTAGGACAGATCTGTTGGTTCTTTTGGCAGTCCATGGTATATTCAACATCCATCTCCAGGACCGTAATTAGTATTGCTTACATTTTAAGAGCTCTGGGAGGTGGCATATATTAATATTTCTAAATATTTATGAAATCTGGGTATTTCCAATTGATTATATCAGGAGATTTCTGAAACCTGGGTGTTTCCTGTGGATTAGATGAGGAGTATCTTACTAACCATTTTTTCCTTCTGAAAGTATATTCATGAATTGATATGTCTTCTGATCAGTGGAGTCTTAGAATGGAGGGAACATAGTCATTGGTTTGCTTTGAAGGAGTCGCTACGTATAATGTGCACAAGCATGGCTGTCTCCCCAGGGACTCCTGACACCCATGGTGCCGAGCGCTCTACGTAGAACCTCAAAATTAATGAAATAAAATGGCCACTGAACAAAATACCAAAATCTTTTTTTTTTCAGTACGGTTGTTGTTGTTAGGTGCCGTCGAGTCATGTCCGACTCATAGCGACCCTCATAGGGTTTTCAATGGCTGACTGTTTCGGGATTGCCTTGGGAGTGGGTTGCCACATCCTTCTCCCATTTTTAGGGTGCTGGGAATCGAACTCTGGACCTCAGAGACTGCAGAGCAGCACTCTACCAACTGAGCTAAATCCCAGCCCCTTTCAGTACTAGGGGGTTAACTTCTGGGCCTCGCACATTCTAGGCAAGTGCTCTACCACTGAGCTGTACCTTCAGCCCCTTTTGTATTTTTTGCTTTTGAGACAGGGTCTTGCTAGGTTTTGCGAGCTGCCTCTGGCCTTACTCTTGTGCTCCTCCAGTCTTGGCCTCCTGAGCGGCTGGGGTTACAGCCACTGCTCCCGGCCCAAAATCTATAAAGACAGCACATCCAATTTTGCTTTTTACCTCAGGCTCCGAAGCTGCTCGGCCCAGCACTATTACCAATCCCGTCTCTGTGTAACATTCCGAGTTGTAGGACTATATTGCATTAAAGTACTATTTATCTTGATGACTGCATTTTGGGCTCCCCCATAGATTTTCTACCCAAAGTCAGTGTCCCACCCCACCCCCAGCCCCATCTGTTCCATCCCTCTGAGTGACGGCAAAGCAAGAACGAGAGCTTGGCAGAAACTGTCTTGCCTGCCCACAGGACGAGCCTTGCCACCCTCCAAACCACCACTGAGTAGCTGTGTGGCAGTGGACCACTCACTCATCCTCACCCTTTGTAAGAGGAGCGGGATGGCCGGGCACGGTGGCGCATACTTGTAAACCTAGTGGCTTGGGAGGCGGAGGCAGGAGGATCGCAAGTTCAAGTCCAGAGGCAGTCTGCATAACTTAGGGAGACCCTGTCTCAAAAAGTAAAAAAAATGGGCTGGGCATGCAGCTCAGTGGTCCAGCACTTGCAAAGCATGCAAGCGCAAGGCCCTAGGTTCAGCCCCCAGTACTGCCAAAAAAAAAAAAAAAGGAGCAGGATGGCATTTATAAGATTGTTGTTGTTGTTAGGTGCCATCAAGTCGGTGTCTGACTCATAGTGACCCTCATAGGGTTTTCAATGGCTGACTGTTTCGGGATTGCCTTGGGAGTGGATTGCCAGGTCCTTCTCCCATTTTGCGGTGCTGGGAATCGAACTAGGGACCTCAGAGACTGCAGCGCAGCGCTCTACCAACTGAGCTAAAGCCCAGCCCTTTATAAGATTACTGGGGCCTTTTTAACCAGGGCTTATATATTATTGCCCTGATTCAATTTTGTAAGATTTTGTTCATCTTATTGCTCCAGCAGTTCTTACTGAATTCTCCAAAAATATCATGCCACGAAAGATCAAAAACAAAGAAAGAACAACAAAAGCACCCCAGGTCTTTAGCTGAGATGATTTAGGGTCATTTCTCAGGGACCCCAGCATATTGAGGTGCTTCCCTGGCAGTGTCCGTGGTCGAGGCTGGTGGTACTGAGGGTTGTTAACCACAGACGGCACTGGTATGGGAAAGTGCCAAGGTGTCAAGTGTGTTTTAGCACATCTGCTGGGGTGCTGCTGCCTGCGGCCGCACCGCCCTGGCCTCCAATCCTGTCAGACCTTAGAAGCTAAGCAGGGTCAGGCCTGGTTCGTCCTTGGATGGGAGACCACCTGTGAATACTGGGTGCTGTAGACTTGGGAGAAGGACCCAGCAACCTCTCCCAGAAACAGTCAACCATTGAAAACCCTATGAATAGCAAAGAAGCACCAACAGTAGTGCCGGGCATGGTGTAGAATCCGGTAGTGTTTCATTTTGTTGTCCATCAGGTTACTATGAGTCGGACCCGACACCGTGGCCCTAACAACAAAAACCACTGGGATGTCATGAACCCTGTTTTACACTCACGTTTGCATCATTGTAGTACCATTGTACTAACATTTCTCCCAAGCTGGGCGCTGTGGCACACGCCTGTAATCCCAGCGGCTCAGGCAGCAGAGGCTGGAGGATTGCAAGTTTGAGACCAAAGGCAGTCCGTGTAACTTAACAAGACCCTGTCTCAAAAAAAGTAAAAACAAAAAAATGGCTGGGGGTGTAGCTTAGTGGTCAGCACTTGTAAAGCATGCAAGCGCGAGGCCCTGGGTTTAATCCTCAGTACTGCAAAAAAAAAAAAAAAAGAAAAAAAAGAAAGAAAGAAAGAAAATTTCTCCCACATCTGGAGTCCCCATTTCTGAGCACTGTCACCTACCAGAGCTCCTCCTGAACACACTGGTCCGTCAAAATGGGCAGCATTTTGTGCAGACAAGACAATTTAAAATGCTGAGCCTGCAGCCAAGGCCTCCAACCCAGCTGGGAAAAGGAATACAAAGTATAAAAATAAGCGGAAAGCCAGGCATGGTGCACACAGCTATTGTTGAGCTATTCCGGAGGCTGAGGTGGGAAGAACACTTGATCCATCCCACCAGTGCAAGATCAGCCTGGGCCACACAGTGAGACTTCATCTTAAAAAAAAAATGTAAAGGAAAACCTCCACTCAGAACTTATGAGGGGGATATTGTTGTTGTTAGGTGCCATCTAGTCAGGTCCGACTCACAGCCACCCTGTGTACGACAGAACAGAACACTCCCTGACACTGTGCCATGCCCAGCAGTATGTCAGTGCTTCTCTGCTATTCATGGGGTTTTCAATGGCAGATTATTTCAGAGTGGGTTGCCAGGTCCTTCTCCCTAGCCTACAACACCTGGTGTTCCCAGGCGGTCTCCCTTCCAAGGACTAACCAGGCTGACCCTGCTTAGCTTCCGAGACCAGATGAGATTGGACACCAGGGTGGTGCGGCTGCAGACTATGAGGGGGATATGCAAGGTTTCATTTTAATTAATCCAATTCCTCTCACCCGCTCTGCTTTTTTTAAATTTTATGTATTAGTCTCCCGTATTAATGAAGACGAACTTGGAACTCGGGCATTTCCTGGGTGGAGTCTTGCCAACAGAGAATACCACACCTGCCCCGCACCCTGGAGTGTGGCGGTTAGATGGCCTCTTCAGGAAGCGTGGGTGGGCGTGTGTAGGATGGAACCCTATGCTGGGTAACAATGTATCCCACCCTGGAAAGAAGACAGGCATGGACTTTCGGTTGCCTTTAGAGCTCTTGGCAGCGTGTTTGCCATCATCTAATTTCTGTCCCAGGCCCCCTCAGAGGACTATCCCACGCACTTCACAGACCAAGGAGGCAGAAGCCTCATTGCTGGTGAGAACTTCACAACCAGTTGACTTCGGTCTGTCCAGGCATTGCTGTGCCCTTTGGGACAACAGAAAAAGTGTGGCCCCCTTCTATTTCAAGAGCTTTGCACGAAGCCGGGCACGATGGCGCAACTTGGGAGGCAGAGGCAGGAGGATCACATGTTTGAGGCCAGAGGCAGCCCTCATCAGTCAGGGAGACCCTGTCTCAAAATTAAAAATTAAAAATAGGCTAAGTGTGCAGCCCAGTGGCAGAGCACTTGCAAAATATGCGTGAGGCCCTAGGTTCACCCCCCCCAGTAAAAATTCAACCCCCACCAAAAAAAATTAATTAAAATAAAATTTAAAAAGCTTTGCATGAGGCTAAAAAGACTAGGAAACACCTCCAAGGTGACCTTGGTGGGGTACAGAACATCTCAGCTGCCCTGTCCTCTGGGCCCATGCCACAGTTGGTAAGGGCAATGGCCTGTGTGTTCAGGACACAGCCACTCAATTCTGTGCAAAAAGCAACCCTTGAGAACTGAGCCAGCAAGACCTGGCCTCAGGCCCTCTGTCAATGCTGTGATAACTCACTGGACGCCAGGCTGAGGGGGCATTGTCTAACCACGACAACCCAGGAAAGACAGCCCAGGAAGAGTCGCTGTCCTGTTCCTATTTTCCTTTAGCGTGGGCGCTGATTGCGTAACTTAGCCGATAGCTTTTGCTCCCTGGTGCAGAGGAAGCCATTAATATTGATCTCTATGGGACGTGGGGGCTGGGATTTAGCTCAGTTGGTAGAGTGCTCCGCTGCAGTCTCTGAGGTCCAAGTTCAATTCCCAGCACCGCAAAAATGGGAGAAGGGCCTGGCAATCCACTCCCAAAGCAATCCCAAAACAGTCAGCCATTGAAAACCCTATGAGGGTCGCTATGAGTCAGATACCGACTCGAGGGCACCTAACAACAACAACAACAACAACAACAACAACAATGGGAGGTGGGGGTGGGGCCACCCACCAGTGGGGACGCTGCCCTGGGATGGCACATCTCCTAGCCACCCTTCCTGGGTCCACCATGGTTTTACAGGGCACCTGTGCCAGCCACTCCTTTGACTGGTGCTTCAGGTTGTCCTTGATGGAGAATGGCAGCTACCCAGGCAGTTCTGGTAGTAAACCCCAAGAAGTGCTTTGAACTAAGGTAAAGGTGAACGCTGTAGCAATGTTCTCCCAAGGGACAGCATTGCTGTTCACATCTTCTCTCCAGAGAGCAACCCCAGGCTCTGGGCCTCTCTGTGTCTCAGTGCACGCTCAGCAGTTCTTCAGAAACAGATTCAGCAAGCAGGGCCCGTGTGACCACGTGGCGTGGTGGTGGTGGTGGTGGTGGTGGTTGTTAGGTGCCCTCGACTTGGTATCTGTCTCATAGCGACCCTCATATGGTTTTCAATGGCTGACTGTTTCGGGATTGCCTTGGGAGTGGATTGCCAGGTCCTTCTCCCATTTTTGCGGTGCTGGGAATTGAACTCAGGACCTGAGAGACTGCAGTGCAGCGCTCTACCAACTGAGCTAAATCCCAGCCCACATGGCATGGGCACCTGCTAAATGAAAGAAGAGGTAAATCCCCGCGACCGTGCTCCCTTCCTGGCGGATGGCGGTGGTCACGTAAACAGCACTGTTGTTGCTGTTAGGTGCCATCGAGTAGAAGCCGACTCACAGCGACCCAAGTACAACACAGTAAAACACTCCCTGAGCTGTGCCAGTCACATGACCTTTTTATGTTTGTGCCCATGGTTGCAGACACTGTGTTTCTTCTCATTTTGAGTCGTGCCCCATCAGCAAGTGGAGGTCCCGGGGGCTTTACTCCATTCCCATCATTAAGGTCAACCCTGCTTTGAGGAGGTGACTCTTCCCCAGTCATTCCCTTGAATGCCTTTCAGCCTGGGAGGCTCATTTTCTGGTACTGTCTTTGACAGTGCTTCTCTGTTGTTCATAGAGTTTTCAATGTCTAATTGTTGCATCAGTGGGCCGCCAGGTCCTTCTCTCTAGGCTGTCTTAGTCTGAAAGCCCAGCTGAAATCTGTCTACCGTGGGTGACCCTGCTGGTACCTGAAGTACCAGTAGCACAGCTTTCAGCATCATAGCACATATAAGTCCCCCCAGCGCGATAAGCTGGCAGGCACGTGGGAGTAAACAGCATTAGTTGGGAATAGACCCTTCGGTTTTGCCAGCATAATTGCTTTTCAGGGCATTTTACTTGACTTTGGCTCTAGCAATCGGGCACCACCTCCCCTCAGCAGAGGGTCTGGGCGCCCCAGCTTGCATGGTGTGTACTGGTTATCAACTTAGCTCCAAACTTTGAACACGCAAGGAGTAGACCAATCGCCCTGAGGAAATCGTGACTCCCACTCTCACCTGCATTTGGCCCGTGACTCACTCCCGACCTCTCATTCACCCGTCTATTGGTACATGATTAAAGATGCAAATTAATCGCAATAACTTCCCGAGCAAACAAAATTACTTTGGCAATTATACCAGCCCCCAAGTTCCTACACCGCAGTACAATCTGACCTTGACTTGCATGGGAGGCGGTGTCTGGGGCTCTGGCTTCCTGCACCTTTGCTATGACTTGCAGCTGGCATCCAGACATGGTCTGCAGAATTCAAGCCAGGGCTTTTCCAGGAGGCGCCAGGGAAAATATACTTACGTGTTGTGCCCTCAACATGGGTATTGGGAGGGCAGAGTGGTGGGACGTGACCCAAATTTTCTGTGTCTGGAGGTGCCTGGAGGCTTAGACCCCATGACAGGCAGCATCTTGACCCTTAGAAGTAAGTCTGTCTATCCCAGAAGGGCCAAACCCAGCCTCACATCTAACCCATGCACTCTCTTGCCAGACTCCACCTCTGCCCTTGTCCCTTAGCATTTTATGCCATCATCAATCAATCAATGCCCATTTGGTGCCCAGACAAATCTCACAGAGAGAGATGCTCAGTTCCAGGGTTCTGGGCAGCTCTCAAGGACATGGTGGGTTTTAATGACTCTCCTTATATCCTGTAGGTCAAATGATAGTTTCTCAAAGGTTCCTGTAGCCCTGTGGCGTCCGATCCCGTCAGATCTCGGCAGCTAAGCAGGGTCAGGCCTGGTTAGTACTTGGATGGGAGACCGCCTGGGAACACCAGGTGCTGTAGGCTTGGGAGACAGACCCAGCAACCCACTCCCAAAAATCAATCCACCATTGAAAATCCTATGAACAGCAGAGAAGCACTGACAATAGCGTTTTGCCTGTTGTATGCAGGGAAGCTATGAGTCAGATACCACTCAACGGCACCTAACAACAACAAATATAACCCTTAAGAATCATGAGCTCTTGGGAGAAAATGGGGCAAGAGAAGAACTTTCACACCCATGCCTGCACGAGGCCATTACCACACGCTTCCAGAGCACCGTCGTGCGAAAGGCCCGACCTTGATTTTTCTGTCCCCTCACTGCACCTTTTTACCCTCAAGGTGAACAAATAAGGCACGATGAAGTTTTTTGCACTGCATGTGAGAATGGTTTTTTATTGTTGTTGTTTCTGATCTTTACTCACCCATAGCTCAAGGGGTTCTCCACATCTCGGTAGACAGACCTGGAAATACCTCTGGGGAGCCAAAAGGCATATGCGTGCAAGGGAGGGTTGGGTGCCGGGCTCACCACTGGTGCATAGTGTGCACCGAAGGCTCCCCGGCTCACCATGGGGATCCCTGAGGCAGCAGGTTGGCCAGTGCTTACGGTCGGGCTGCTTCTCATGCAACGCCACAGAGATTCCACAGGGCCAGGGTTCCACGTCCGCTCTTCATCTTCGTGGGCTTAAGAAACTGTTACAGTTTGCTCGCCTGCATGTTCAGCGATCCATCTCTACTGAAGGGCAACGGCCCACCGCGCCCTCCTCAGGGCCTGCTGGAGGCATCAGCGTTGTGGAGATGTGTCCACCTGTAGGGATGGACTTTGGGGGGCCGTTTGCCTCAGTTTATCGCTCTATTCCCTGTCCTCCCTTGCTCCATATTGCTAGAAACTGCAGCCCCAGGATCTTTTGGTTTGGCCAGCAAGAGACCATGAGGGGACAGGCAGGTGGGCGGAGGAGAGTGGCCAGAGGGTTCTTCTACTCTGGTTTTCGCCTTGGGCAGCCCTGACAAAATGTCCACTGGATATTTTGGTAAAAATCTGAGGGCCATGCCAGGTGGGTCCTGCGGGTAAGTTAGGGGAAGAAAATTCTAGAAGAGGGAGGCTGGGTTTGGGGAGTTTGAAGTCTGGTAAGAGGAGGAGTGTGGGGAGATGAGGTCAGGTCGGGCCTGACGTTTCAGACGGCAAGGGCTTTGGCTTTTATGCAAGGAGATCAGCCATTGTTAGGGGCATCCGGTAGAAGAGCAGAGACATGTGACAGGGCGGCCCAGGTGCAGCAAGCGCACAGGACGCAGAGAGAAGGGGGAAGCACAACGGACACCTGCTTCTAGGAGCTTCGCTGACCCAGGAAGCACGGAAATGGGGTGCTGGGCAGAGGGGAATGGGAGAAGGAGTGTTTTTGGGTTCTTAGAGAGGGCGGATACCCCAGCATGCCTGCGCACTAATGACATGATCCCAAACAGGAAGGAAGGGCTGGTGCCGGAAAGAAGAATAAATGGCAGGAGCCAGTGCAGAGGAAGGAAGCAGGCAGAGCAGCAGCCATCATGGCGGCCTCAGACGGGAGACGGCTTGTCCACGTGACCCGAAGGGATCAGTCATGACCACGGGAGCCCAGGCCTTCCTGAGCGCTTCTGTTTTCCTGGTGACTGCAAACCCATGCCACCGGCTGCTGGGAGGCTGACACATGGGGAGAGAGATGCAGAAACGTCCTGGAGGAGTGGGGAGAATGGAGGCCATTGGACAGTCGCCATCCAGATGAGGGCTGCTGGCCCCGGCAGTCTGCACCCTCCACCCAGCAGCCTCAGTGTCCTGAAGAGCACCACCATGGCAGGTCCCAGAGGACTGCCTCATCCCTGGAATGGCGGCATGGTATTCCACTGTGTAAACACATAATTTACTGTTTTATTGTTGGTTTGGGGTTGCTGTCAAGTCATATCCAACTCATAGCAACTCTATGTACAACAGAACAAAACACTCCCCAACACTATGCCACACACACGATCTTTTTTATGTTTGAGCCGAATGTTGCAGCCACTGTGTCTCTTCTCCTTTTGAGTCATACCACATCAGCAAAAGGAGGTCCCAGGGCCTTTACTCCATTCCTATCATTGAGGTCGACTGTACTTTGAGGAGGCAGCTCTTCCCCAGTCATTTCTTGAATGCCTTCCAGCCTGGGGTGAGGCTCATTTTCTGGCACTCTATTTGACAGTGCTTCTCTGCTATTCATAGAGTTTTCAATGGCTGATTTTTTCGGGAGTGGGCTGCTGGGTTCTTTTCCCTAGTCTATCTCAGCCTGGAAGCTCAGCTGAAACCTGTCCACCATGGACAGGAGCTCCTCATCTATATTAAAGAAATTTGCTTCTCGTCAGTGCAGGGGATTGCCAATATTCCTTCTCAGTTTAATAGTCTTTTGACTTTGTTCATCATGCATTTTTTTCATGCAAAACTTTTTATATTATTCATTTCATCAATTTATTTTTTACGGCTATGGAGGTCATCTGTCATATTTAGAGATGTTCTTCCTGTTTCAAAAGTATTTCTAAAATATCCCCATATTTACTTTTGCATTTTTTTCTTTTCTTTTCCCCTCCCTCCCTCCCGCTCTCTTTCCCTCCCTCCCTCCCTCCCTCCCTCCCATCGTTCCTTCCTTCCTTCTTTTCTTTTTCCTTTCCTTCCTTTTTCTTTTTCCAGTACTGGAGGGTTGAACTCAGGGCCTCATCCCTGCTAAGTGAGTGCTTTACCACTGAGCCACTCTCTCAGCTAATTTTTTATATTTTACTTTGAGTCAGGGTCTCCCTAAGTTGCACAGGCTGCTTCTGTCCTCAAACTCACTGTCCTCCCACCTCAGCCTCCCAAATCACAGGAGCCAGAGGCTGCACCATGGCGCCCTGCTTGCTTTTTTTCCCTTGTTTACATGCACATCACTTTCCATTTAAACCTTTCTTCCCAAGCTGCATGTTGTAGCGCACGTGTGCAACCCCAGCACTCGGGAGGCTGAGGCAGGAAGATCGCAAGCTCAAGGTTAGCTTGGACTACGTAGCAAGTTCCAGGCCAGCCTGAACTAAACGGACTCTGACTCAATAAACCAACTGAGGAAACAAACGAACAAAATACATCTTTGTTCCCTCCTGTATTTATTTTGGACATCGTGTGAAGCAAGGGAGGAGGGGGATATGCCGTCCCAGTGATCTTTGTCACCAGCCATGCTGTGCAATTGTACACCTCTCTGAGCCTCAGGTGCCTGATTGCCAACTCTATGTGGGGCGCGCGCCTCCTGGTCCGGCCTGGAGGTTCGGACTGGTGGTGCCACCATGCACAGAGATACTAAACACAATTCACTTGGGACCCTCGGGTGTGGGGCGGGGGCTCCTGTGGCCCTCGGGACGCCGGCAGAGATGGGAAAAAGGAAAAGCCTCAGGTGCTTTTGCCTTCCAGGGGCAAACACCCGTGTTGATGGTCTCAGTGGTCATGAGAAGACAGTCTTGCTTCCTTGGTGATCAGACGGAGAGTGGGTTCTTTCCTTATTCATGGTCACGGCAGGGAGAGAGTTCTTTCCTCACCGAAGGTCAGGGGGAGAGAGTGGGAGAGCCGTTTCCTCATTGGTGGTCCAGTTGAGAATAGGCAAAAAAGGTCTTGCTTAGCCGATGGTCTGGGCGAAAAGGCATTGTCAAGCAGCTGGGCTTGACAACGTCCAAGGTCCTCTCCACCAAGCATACGACCTGAAAAGGGTGCTCTCTTCCCCTCTCTCTGGATTCACGGAGAGCTGAGATGGACTCCAGAAGTGGTGTGGTCAGTACAAGGAACTGCTGCCTCTTCTTCCTGCATTCAGACAACAAATGTTTATTGAGTGCATATGGGAAGATGAATCAATAGAAACCCATCTCCAACTGATAAAGTACATCAAAGGCCCATCCTGTTGTTGGCAAATCAATAGTGCCTCTCCCCATGGGGACTGGGGAATGATTATATATTGGACATACAAATAGGAAGATACCCAATAAATGTTCCTGTTGCAGACTGAGAAATAATGAGCACATGATACTTTCATAGTGCATTCATGGACAGGAGTTCACTTAATTCTTCTTGTTGTTAGGTGCTGTCAAGTTGGTGTCTGACTCATAGCGACCCTATGTACAACACATGAAACACTATTGTCAGTGCTTCTCTGCTGTTCACAGAGTTTTCAATGGCAGATTGATTTTTGGGAGTGGGTTGTTGGGTCCTTCTCCCAAGCCTGCAGCACCTGGTGTTCCCAGTTGGTCTCCCATCCAAGTACTAACCAGGCCCGACCCTGCTTAGCTTCTGAGATCTGATGGGATCGGACACCACTGTGGTATGGCTTATAGGCATTTAATTGTTAGAGTAACTGTTTTACACACACACACACACACACACACACACACACACACACACACACTACAAGATTCAGAGGGGTGAGTGAGTTATACAGGGTATCTGCCCAAAATCATAAGGCTAACAACTCCCAGAGGCAGATGTGACCCTGGTTATTGTGACTCTTTGCCATGTTCCCTCTGAGCTGATTTAATGGATTCTTTGGTATGGTTGACGTTATCTGTCGACCAGCCTGTGATGCCCACAGGTTGGTCAGATACCAGCCTGGATGTTGCTGCAAAGGTACTTTTTGGATCAGATTAACATTTAAATCCATGAGTTGTAAATCAGATTACTCTCCATAACATGGGGGGCCTCCTCTAATCAATTGAAGACTTGGAGCCCCTCAGAGAGGAAGGAATTCTGCCTCCACACAGCCCTTGGAGTCAGAGCTACAACTTTAACCCTTGCCTGAATTTCCTAGCTTTCTGCCTGTCCCACAGATTTCCAACTTGCTAGCCCTCATCATCACAGAAGGCAACCTTCAAGGAAATCTCCACCCCCCCCTCCTGATCCCTCTCCCTCTCTCTATCCCTCTCCGTCTCCTTTTCTCCCTCCTGCCAAGAGAACTGCAGACGCCATGCCAGGCAGCCCTGTGGCCACCCCCAGGAAGCATGTGGCTGTGGAGGACATCCTTGGAGAAGAGCCCATGCTGCAGGAGCAAGCGGGGGAGAGCAGAGGAGGGCTCCCTGCCAACCATGCTGTGTGGGCCTAGAACCCATCCGAGGAGGCTGTGGGGAAGGGAGTGCCCACGTGTTCCCCTGTCCATCTTATGCAAACAACCTTTGCTGTGCTTTGGAATATTATGCACATATTTGCAAATGTGTCCAAATCTTTGCTGAGAGATTATGTTGTATCAGATGTGAAAGTAGTGTTGTTGGTATTTTATAAGATTTCATGGGTCTTCCTAGACCCATGTCTAGATTACCAAAGGACAAGAGAAAATAAGGCAGATTCTGTAAATGCAATGTCACCTAAGGGGCAGGTGGAAGGAGACAGAGGAGTGATTGTCCAGGGTTGGAGGGTGCTGCTTGGCGTGCTGGGCTTTGGATGGAGCTAGGAAGAGAACGGGAAGACAGAGGTTGTTTGGAGCAGGGCTTCACGGAGGCAGGAGACCGCTATAGACAGTGCTGTTTCTACCTAGAATGTTCCATCCAGGACTGTCTGAAACCCTGCAGAACAAAACCCCATTTTACTGGGGCCAGGGCTAAAGGGTTGCTTGCCAGCTCAGAGATTTGATCATTTGAGACTTAAAAAAGACATTTGCCAAGAGTGCTAGAGAGAAATTCCTGCCTAGCTTTCAATCCAAATATAGTTGTCTTTGTCCTGAACTCCTGGTCTTTTTGCGTTTGTGGCCTCTGAACTGGCTGGAGCACAGAGCACCAGAGCCGTGGCCCACCCACAGCACACACGTATTCCTGGCTTGATACGACTGCACAAATGGTGCATACTGATTGCTTTATCTTCCTTTTGGGGGAATTTTCCTCCACCAGCACAGCCTTGGGCTGGGATTTAGCTCAGTGGGTAGAGCGCTGCACTGCAGTCTCTGAGGTCCCGAGTTCAATTCCCAGCACCGCAAAAATGGGAGAAGGACCTGGCAATCCACTCCCCAGGCAATCCCGAAACAGTCAGCCATTGAAAACCCTATGAGGGTCGCTATGAGTCGGATACCGACTCGACGGCACCTAACAACAACAACAGCAGCACAGCCTTAGGTCCTGGTGGGGGCTGCCTGTAGTCTGCCTCCCTGGCCCCTGACTCAGCCAATCATAGTCACCCTCTAGCTGGGGGCTTGTTTCTGGGTGGCCAATGAGAGCCCTTCCCTGGGATTCTACTGGAGCTGACAAAGCCCTTTCTGGTTCTCATTCCAAGGTCACGGGGCACAGCCCTACTACTGGGACAGCTAGCCTGTGAGCCTGAGTATAGTACCAAGACAGAAACCTTGGTTCCAGGTGCCCCTAGCCCCAGTTCCTCCTCTCTCTCGCCTGGTGAACAAGAAAATTCCCGTATTTGCCAGACACAGTGGTGCCCGCCTCTAATCCTGGCAACTCCGGAGGTGGAGACAGAAGGATGGCAAGTCGGAGGCCAGAGGCAGCCTGCGTAACTTAGCGAAACGCAGACTCAAGATGAATAATAAGAAAGGGGGCTGGTGGTGCAGCTCAGCAGCAGAACACTTGCAAAATATGTGTGAGGCCCTGGGTTCGGCCCCTAGTATCCCACACATAGAAAAGAAAGAAGAAAAAAGAAAGAAAGAGAAGAAAAGACAAGAAAATTCCCGTCATTTTCTTAAGATAGAATTGGATTTTGGTCTTTGGTAATGAACAAGTCCTAACCAAATACCTCTCACTTTCTTTCTTTCCTTTCTTTTCTTTTTTTTAAAAGCAGAGTCTCATTATATAACTTGCCTCAAATTCTAGATCTTCCTGCCTCAGCCTCCCAACTCCTGGGATTAAAGACATGAGCCGCCCATACCAAACTACTTCTCACTGTTAATTAACCTGGTTGTGTGTTGTATTTTTGTCCCCTTGTAGATTATTCCATCTAGAAAAATCTGGGGAGAAAAAAAAGAGGGTATGGAGGCGAAAAGTAATGAAGGAAAGAAATGTTGGGTAGGCAGTTAGTAGCTAACAGGCTGTGAAGATTTGGATATGGTGAGGTATCTCCCAGGGTCCACTGGGACTGAAGGCTTGGTCACCAAGGTGGTAGAACGTTGGGAGATGGAGCCTGGGGGTCCTTTGGTCAGTAGGGGTGTGTCCTTGGAAGGTAGTTCCTGGACCCCATACAGGTTTCCGCAGAGGATTGTCACAGAAGGACCAAGCCCAGCTGCTCCTGCCCTCTCTTCTTCCTGTCCTTCAATGGGACCTCTTGCCCCTCTCCCACCATCACCACCTACCACATGTACCACAAGGCCTTCACCAGAACTGAACAAATGCAGACACCATGCCTATGGACCTCTAAAACCGTGAGCTAAACAAACCTCTCCTCTTTATAAAGTTAGCCACCTCCAGTATTTCATTGTAATAATGTTGTTGTTGTTAGGTGCCATCCAGTCGTGTCCGACTCATAGCGACCCTCATAGGGTTTTCAATGGCTGATTGTTTTTGGGATTGCCTCGGGAGTGGGTTGCCACATCCTTCTCCCGATTGTAGTAATACAACATGGATTAATGCACACACTACCTGTTATTTAACTGTTCTGGCTCCTCCCTCCATCCTGCAGCCACCCCACCCCCCCACATTCTTCACCATGGCTAGGCAGCCCTGTACTCTGACCTCCCGCAGGCCCTGCTGCACCAGGGTCGGAGCTATGCTGAGCAGGAGCCCATTCTGAGCATCTGTGGGAAGGATCTGTGGATGGGTGGTCCCCGGTTCCTCTCAGTGTTTGTGGGAAACAGGGCCATTGCACAGTCTTGGGTGAAGCAGAGGCTTTGGGTGGTCTTGTTACTCTGGGGATTTGAATGAATAACTGATGGAACTCGAGCTCACGGTCTACAGGAAAAGAACGTCTTCCTTTGTAGTTGAATTAAGCCCAGCGAAAGCTCACTAATGACTGGGATTAGCAGTGGCCATCAATAGATTTTCAAGTTATCTGAGCAAGAAAAAACAGTAGTGATTACAGAAGCCAAGACCATCTAGTGTATGTTGGCCATTTCTTTGGACAGGCATCATTCGTTGTTGTTGTTGTTAGGTGCCGTCGAGTCGGTATCCGACTCATAGCGACCCTCTGTACAACAGGGGAAACACGATTGTCAGTGCTTCTCTGCTGTTCATAGCGTTTTCAATGGCAGATTAATTTTGGGGAGGGGGTTGCCAGGTCCTTCTCCCAAGCCTACAGCTTCTGGTGTTCCCAGGCGGTCTCCCATCCAGGTACTAACCAGGCCCGACCCTGCTTAGCTGCGGAGATCTGATGGGATCAGATGCCACAGGGCTCTGGCTGCAGGCAAGGCATAATTCAGGTTCACTTTATTTCTAGTTAAACACCCATGACACAGTCATCAGATAGCCACGGGCTGAGGAGTGAGGAAAAGGGCCCACTTTCCTTTTGGTTTTCTCTTACCTCTTCCTCATTGTTTGTTTTGTTTTTGTTTTTGACCCCAGTATCTCTTTCTGTTTTAAAAGTCAGATCCAAAAATAGTCCATCTTAGGGCTACAGGAGATTGCAGAACACCCTGCCTCGCACCCATTTCTCTTGCACTGAGGGCAAGGGGCAGAACCTAACAATACAGACAACAGCCATACCGTATTTCCTCGGGAAGGTCTACATTCATCCTAACGATTTTCCCTTTACTCAAAATATTTGGGGACCACCTTCTAAAAATGTAATTTAGGGCCAGGTCGTGAGGCACAAAAAGCAAAACTTGTTCATGTCAATAAATTTATGATGGACTGTTTGTGAAAGGAGCTAGCAACGTCACCAATATAGTACAGACATGTAAATGATCCAGCCTAAGTGCCTCCTGGGGTTGGAATTTGGCTCAGCTGGTAGAGCGCCGCTCTGCAGTCTTTGAGGTCCCGAGTTCAATTCCCAGCACCGCACAAACGGGAGAAGGATGTGGCAATCCACTCCTGAGGCAATCCCGAAGCAGTCAGCCATTGAAAACCCTATTAGGGTCGCTATGAGTCGGACATGACTCAACGGCACCTAACAACAGAAGGTCCTCCTGGAAGTCAAAAGGAAGTCCCTGTACCACAGGCTCTGTCCACGTCTTTCCAATCTGTGGATTTTGCTGTGACTGACCTTTACCAATGAGAACTCAGGTCTGTTTCAGGCTGAAATGCTAGCATCTGTTCCTCTCTCCTTTCCTGTACAAACGAACTGGCCACTCCCTTGTCCCCCTTTTTTCCTACCATATCTGTGTCAGCTGGGATCTAGGGAGAGGAGAGACGTGCAAGAGAGGTGATGGAGAGGCTTGTGAGGGAGAAAAGGGGGCTCAGAGATACACCCTGACTCCCACAAAAGGTGGCCGGAAGGAGGACTGGGCAGGAAAAGCCAGGCTGTGGTGCAGACCGGTGGGGTGTCACGGAGCAGAAGCCTTCAGCCAGAGGACGCTGGGGAAGGCGGCGGTGCAGGTCCCGGACCCCTCTGGGTTCTGTTATTGCCTGGGGCCAGCTGGGAAAAGTGGAGAGGACCCCAAGGGGAAGTTCTGGGCTGTCAGGTGAGGACCCCTCTGCTGTGACTCCACTTCTGTGGTCCTCCATCACCCCAGCCATGTTCCCGTGTGTGTTCAGGGAGCAGCGCCCCATCATGCATGGGTCTTTCATCTCAGAAGAACCTCAGGAGAGGCAGAACGGAAGGCAAGGCCCTCATGGCTGCCCCCACTGCTAGGACCACGCGGGTGCTCACCCGGGCCTCCCCTCCCCGCAGCGCCTGCGCTCAGCGTGGGTGGCTTGCTTAGTGGAGGGATAAAAACCTTCATGGCGAGTGCTCTGAGCCCGCGTGACCCCCGCCCCGCTCCTCGGAACAGGGTGGCCAGGAGGGAGGGAAGGACAGGTGCGTGTCGGCTTCCACACGCTCCTCCTGGACCCTGCTGGGCTAAAGTGGCTTTGCCTTTGTGTCACTCCTACCAAGAGGCCACCCTTTGGCGCCAGACACAGGGCCCGAGGTGTCCTGGCGGCAGTGGGGCTCCTGGCTCAGTGGGCTCCTTGCTGAATCCCCTGGCAGGCGTGGCTCTGTGGGACCGGGACCGGTAGCCTGGCCACGTGTAGAGTGGCAGGGGCGGAGGCAGAGTCCCTCTGTGGTCACTGGAGTGCCGGTAAGCAGGCCACCGTGCTTCCATCCCTGGCTCCCTGGCTCCACATGTCCGTCCTACGTGGACAGGGCCCCGGGGCTGTTGGGCTCCTTTGCCACATCTGGCCTTGGCTCCTTCAGCTCTGCCCTGCCTTTGCCTGGCTCCCAGCCGCAGTCTCACAAGCAAGCTCCTCAGCTGCCCAGCGGGTCCTCCACTGCGTGCTGCATTGCGGGGACCGAGTGAACCCTCAGGTGGGGGACCCCACACAGCTTTGTGGGTGGGAAAGCAAACCCACCCGTGGAGAGGGAATGTGTCCTCGGACAATGGCGGGAAGGGACTGTCCTTGCCTGCAGGGAGCTGTCGGGTCTCCTCGGGGACAGTGCCCTCTTGGGGGCGTGGGGATTCAGGGCTGGAAGTCTGTGCTGTCAGGTCGTGGGTGGCCTCCCTCTCTGTCACTCTGGCCGCTCACCATGCCATCCCCAGCCAGGGGTCGCGCTGTGTCCTGGCTGAGGGCTCTCTGGTAGGCGCCAGTATGAGATGCAAGGCCGACACGCTGCCCCTCTCCCCTGCGTCCTCCACCCCATCCTCCCTCCCTCTTGGTGTCCGACCTGACCCTCCTCTTCCATCCAGCCTCTTCCGTGGCCAGACCGCTTGCTTCTCCCTCCCCGGCACGTGGGTGGGCTCATGTGCTGCCTGGGGGCGTATCTTCTCACTGTCCTTCAGGCCCCACGTGGCACGTGGCTGAAGTGCACCTGCCCAGCATTTTCAGTCTCTCCTCGGGATGACCCCGTGTCCATCAGCCTCAGACTTTTGTCCTCCCCTGTGCTGGCCATCTAGGACACCTCCCTTCCCCACGTGGCCACAGATAGGCGCCAGGCCAGAAAGTCCTGGCAGGACCCTGGCAGGTGAGGGCCGGGACACCTGCTCAGGCAGCTTCATTGTGTTTCCGACGGCCCAGGCACATCCTGCGCGTGCCATTTCCATTTTCTAGCAGACCGATGCCGGGGCTGCCCACCCCCATGACCTGCTGGTGCCCCGGGGCCCAGATCGCAGAGGACAGTCTCAGATGCACCTGGTGCCCCAGGGCCAAGCACTGTCTCTGCCCAGGCCTGGGAACAAACCAGACCACACTCCCCCAGAGGTGCACAAGGCTGCTGCGGCTGGCCTGGCTTCTCCGGGGCACCCCGCCCTGCACTGGGACTCTCCCAGGCGGCGACCACGTGCACCTCCTTTCACTGTCCACACCACCAGCTCCGTGGCAGGTCCCCTGGGAGAGGAGCCAAGGGCCGGCTCCAAACTGCAGCCATATCCCCTCCTTGCAGACCCTCAAAGCCCCCTTCCCACTGTCCTCCAGCCTCATCTCCTGGTTCTTTGTTGTTTGTTTGTTTTTGGTTTTGTTTTTTGCAGTACCGGGGGTTGAACCCAGCGCCTCGCGCCTGCATGCTCTGCAAGTGCTGGACCACTGAGCTGCACACCCAGCCCATTTTTTTTACTTTTTGAGACAGGGTCTTGCTAAGTTACGCAGACTGCCTCTGGTCTCAAATTTGCGATCCTCCTGCCTTCGACTCCAGAGCCGCTGGGATTGCAGGCGTGTGCCACCGCGCCCGGCAGGGATCTCCCAGTTCTTCTCTGCCGTGCGTCCCAGGAGGCAGACAGCCTGGCCTCCGGCCCGTGTACACGCTGATGTGGTTAAACCGCATCCCTTAGACCCGTGGAAGCCCTTCCCTGTGCTTGCGAATGTGACTTCTTTAGTGGTTGTTTTGTTTTGTTGAGGTTTTCATTTTTTCTCTTCTGGGGATCCACACCAGAGCCTCGAGTATGTGAACCACGGAGCCACACCCACAGCCCCACTTTTGGAAAGGGGGCCTTTGCAGATGTGACTGTGGTAAGCCGAGCTCACACTCGAAGAGCATGAACGCTAATCCAACATGGCTGTCATCCTGATGAGGA
Organism: Pedetes capensis; assembly: GCA_007922755.1. NCBI lineage: Eukaryota > Metazoa > Chordata > Mammalia > Rodentia > Pedetidae > Pedetes > Pedetes capensis. The sequence continues at coordinate 7,103 of VMDO01019172.1, read as the reverse complement.
AGACAGGGAAACAGACACACCAACACACACACACACACACACACACACACGGAAAGGCCAGGCGGGGTCTACAAGTTTCAGAAGACGAAGATTTCCAACACACACACACACAGACACACACACACGGAAAGGCCAGGCGGGGTCTACACGTTGCAGAAGACGAAGATTTCCAACACACACACACACACACACACACACACACACACACACACACACACACACACGGAAAGGCCAGGCGGGGCCTACACGTTGCAGAAGACGAAGATTTCCAGCAGCAGCAGACCTGGAAGATGGGAGGAAGGCCCCTCCCCGCAAGCCTGGAGCGGGGGCGTGGCCCCGCCAAGGCCTAGGTGGCAGAGGCCCCGCCCAGTCCCACCTCTGAGGCTCCCTCCCCCTCGCCACTGCCCTGCATCATTTACAGTCCACGCCGCACCCCGGAGCGCTTACTCCAAAGGGCCGGCCCGCGTGATCTGTGATGACTTCTCGCTTTGCTTCATGGAAGGATCGCCGGCCGTGGCTGCTCCTGTTTGCCGAGCAGTTTGTTTCTGTTAAACTTTTTCCAAGACTGACTCGACTGCTTGTGTCTAGAGCCAAAGAGTCTCAGGCCTCAGACCTCAGAGCGCAGCACACAGCAGGCCCCGACAGGAGGTGTTTAGGGCCTGCACGGCGAGGCAGCAAGGCTTCCTGGATCCCAGGCTCTTAACACTCAGCTAGGCAGACCAGCCTCTGCTGCCCCCCAACTCCAGGCATACAACACCCGGGCGCCGCTCGCATACAATCCCAGAAGACTTCAGGAACGAGCCCCGGTGGTTTGACCAGCCACGGCGCCACACAGACGAAAACAGAACTTGTGAGAATGACTTGGGGTGGTGGGCAATTGGGCAGATCCCCAAATTTAAACCCACCCAAACCCCAAAAACCCTCCTGGCATCCTGAGGACCCCGCGATGGCGGCGCTTATCTGCACCTCTCCGGGGCTCCAGGCGCCGACCAAAACCCCCTCAACGCTCCCTTGGCACCTCCTAGACACCCAAGACAAACCCCGATCCCCCCAAAGTTGCCCTGTCCTTGGGCTCCCCCTATCACCCGGGCCTTGCCCGCCCTCCAGTTACTCAAAGCTACACCTGCCGCCCATCAGCAAAACCCTCAAGTGCTTCAGCACCTCTCAGTACCAAAAAACAAAACTGCGCTCCCGACTTCGCCCGATGAAAGCTATACACAAAAGGGGGCCACGAGGACCCACTGCGACCGTCAATCAAAGGCGATTTGCATTCAGCATTTCCCAGCCACATTTGGTGCCCGTAAACGTCAAGCTTCAGTTTTAATTAAGGCAGACTGGCTCCTCTCCAACTGGGGCCTGAGAAATACTAGGTTCTCATGGCACGTGGGGGAATTTGGCAGAGCAGCCTTCTAGGGAGCTGTTGGGTGCGATCTGGCTGCCTGGCAGCCGGCTGGGCTCTCTGAGTGCCCAGGGTCCCTGAGCGGCTCTGACCGGCCCCTCCTGAGCTGGATGCGGGAGGCGGGAGTGAGTTATGACCCAGAGGGACCTGGCACCCTCTGCTCCCAGTGTCCCTTTCAGTGAGTTGTTGTTGTTAGGTGCCGTCGAGTCAAGTCCGACTCATAGCGATCCTATGTACAGCAGATAGAAACACTTACCAATTCTGTGCCAGGCAAACGATCTTATTTATGTTTAAGTCCATTGTTGCAGACACTGTGTCAATCCATCCGGTGGAGGGTTTTCCTCTTTTGCATTGACCTGCCACTCTCCCAAACATGATGTCCTTCTCCAGGGATGATCTCTCCTGACTACATGTCCGAAATAATGTAAGACTCAGTCTGCCCATTCTTGCTTCCAAAGAGCACTCTGGTTGCACTTCTTCTAGGACAGATCTGTTGGTTCTTTTGGCAGTCCATGGTATATTCAATAGACGTCTCCAGCACCACAATTCAAAAGCATCAATTCTTTTTCTGTCTCTCTTGTTCAATGTCCAGCTTTCACAACCATATGATGCCACTGAAAATGCCATGGCATGAGTCAGACGCACCTTTGTCTTCAATGTGACATCTTTGTTTTTCAGTACTCTAAAGAGATCTTTTGCCACAGCTTTTCCTAGAGCAATGCGTCTTTTGATTTCTTGACTGCTGCTTCCGTGGGTATTGGTTATAGAGCCAAGCAAAACAAAATCTTGGACAACCTCAATCTTTTCTCTATTTATTGTGAAGTTTCGTGCTGACCCAGTCGTAAGGATTTTTGTTTTGTTGATGTTTAGTCGTAACCCATATTGAAAGCTATGATCAATTTCAGTGAGGGAGATCCTAAATCCCAGAGCAAGAGGGACTCCTTCAAGTTCACAGAGCCACGGAGAGCCACGCTGGCCCAGCGCTCCGGCCACTGCCAGCTTCTACTAACCACACTCTGTGGCACCTCTCCCAGGGCAGCGGGCTCTGGCCGCTGTCCTCCCACCAAGCCCTGTATGGAGGCTGCCGGGCTTCCTCCCCTGCATATTGGGCACTGGGGCCCACGGCCCTTTATTTAAGACTTGGAGGAGGAAGAACGCAAGCCCTGGGTTTGCAAACGCAGAGCCCTCTGTGGGTGAGAAATGTTTACCCTCATGCCCCACCCACCCGAGGTCCCCTGGCGGAGCTTCCCTGCTCTTGATGGGTGCTTCAGAGGCCACAGGGCAGGACAAGAGTCCAGCGAGGGGGGAAGGCTGAGCCCCAGGCTGAAGCTCCTCCAGTGATCCTGCAGCCCAGCCGGAAGGTGCGTTCCCCATGGTTCCCAGCAGCCGCCAACGCCCCAAACACTGCTCCTTTCTGTCCCTGACCTCTTCTTAACCCCTAACCCCACACCCTTCAGCTACTCCTGCCCCTTTTCTCTGCTTCCTGACAACAAAACTCCTACCACCACTGCCCCCCACACCCAGCGCGCCCATTTTTTCCCCTCTAGACCCTGCTTGAGACCTGCAGCGGTAGCCCTGTGACATCTGATCCCGTCAGATCTCGGAAGCTAAGCAGGGTCAGGCCTGGTTAGTACCTGGATGGGAGACCGCCTGGGAACACCAGAAGCTGTAGGCTTGGGAGAAGAACCTGGCAACCCCGTCCCAAAAATCAATCTGCCGTTGAAAACCCTGTGAACAGCAGAGAAGCACTGACAATAGTGTTTCCCCTGTTGTACAGAAGGTTGCTATGAGTTGGATACCGACTCGACGGCACCTAACAACAACAACAACAAGACCCTGCTTGGGATCTTGCAGACCCCACAGTCTGAAGCGCTCCACCTGCCTCGTTGCTGTCCCGCGCTCAGCGCTGCCTCCCCGCGGCCTCACCTAATTGGCCTCCCCCTCCTCCCCGGCTTTCTTCCCTTCCTCCTGCCATCCTCAGGACCCCGCAATGGCGGCTCTGATCTGCACCTCTCTGGGGCTCCATGCACCGACCCAAACCCCCTCAACGCTCCCTTGGCACCTCCTAGATGCCCAAGACAAACCCCGATCCCCCCGAACTTGCCCTGTCCTTGGGCTCCCCCTATCACCCAGGCCTTGCCCAACTTCCAGTTACTCAAAGCTACACCTGCCACCCATCAGCAAACCTAGAAGGTCCTATTGTCAAAGCCCATCTGGGCCTACCCTTCTCCCGTCCTCCTCTGGGCCCACCTGGTCCAAACTGGATCATCTGCCACCTGGTAACCTGTTTCCGCTTCCACCCCCACCACACCAAGATCGAGTCTCAAACAGCGAACCTAGTAGAGTGACCCTCTGCTAAAACCCTCTACAGAGTCCCCATCTCACTCATAAACACTGGTGTCCCCATAATGGGCCCTCGTGATCTGCCCTCCACTCCCCTGTCACTTTGCTTTCCAACACTTACTTCTCCTTCCCTCCACTCCAGCACCTGTTGCCCAAAAATGCCATATTCCCTTCTACCCCTGGGCCTTTGCACTGGCTGGTCTCTCTGCCTGGAACACTCTTTATTCTAGCTACCCAGATAACTTACTTTCCCCTTTCCTCCCGCTCTCTTCTCAAAGATCTCTCAGTGAGTCCTTCCCAGTTGGGACCACTATGTAAAAACAGACGTTCTCTTTCTTGACGCTCTATCTCTCCTCTTTGCTTATCTTTCTCCTGGGCGCCTGCTACCTCCTAACACACCAAGTAATTTGCCTACCTGTCGTGCTTGCTGTCTATTCCACAAGAGGTTTTAGACCTCACGAGGGCAGAGATCTCTGTGTTTTTGCCCACTGCTCCAACATCCAGTACAGCCGGGAGCTTAGCAGGTGGGCAAGGACTATTTGTTGAATGAAGGAAAGTGGTGGCACTCAAGGCCGTAGGGGATCGTGAGGGAAGGAGGAAGGCAGCATTAAGTTCCACAGCCGCGACTCCTGACTTCGGCTCTGAGACTGCGTCAGGAAGGAACCCTGAACTAAGACTTTTTTTATTGGTAATTATTAACGTAAAACTCCATGGGTCTCATTATGACATTCCCATGCATGCATCTCATTGTACATTGCTCAGGTTCACCTCCCCATGACCCTCTCATGACCCCCTCCCCCAAATGGTCCCCCTTCTACTTACTTTTTGTGAGTATATCTGTTTATGTGCTTCTCGATTTTGCTGTAAAGGCAACGTATGCAATATTTCCTTTCTTTTCTCCCGTTACCCTTTCTTCTTGCCTCCTCCCTCTTTTCTTTAGTCTGTTATCTTTCCCTACACAGGCTTGTCTGATTTCATGGCCCATATATTTTAATATTGAATATGTATTGAAGTCCAGCATCTACATGGCTTCAGCTGTACCACTGTGGCATCTGATCTCGTCAGATCTCAGAAGCTAAGCAGGGTCAGGCATGGTTACTACTTGGATGGGAGACCACCTGGGAACACCAGGTGCTGCCGGCTAGGGAGAAGGACCTGGCAGCCGGCTCCTAAAATAATCAGCCATTGAAAACCCTGTGAATAGCAGAGAAGCACTAGCAGTAGTGTTTTGCTTGTTGTACATAGGGTCACTATGAGTCAGATACCGACTGGATAGCACCTAACAACAACAACAAAGCATCTGTATATGAAAAAAAACATGATGTTTATCTTTCTGGGTCTGGCTTATTTTGTTTATACTGATGATCTCTAGTTCCATCCGTTTTCCTGCAAATGCCATAAGTTTGTCCTTCTTCATGACTGAATAAAACTCCATGGTAGATATATACCACAGTTTCCCTATGCACACATCTGTTGATGGACACCTAGGTTGACTCCATATCTTGGGTATTGTGAATATTGCCATAATAAACATGGCTGAGAAGGTATCTCTGTGGTATACTGACTTATGTTCTTTCAGATACATACCCAGCAATGGTATTGTTGTCGTCAGGTGCCATCGAGTCGAGTCCAACTCACAGCAACCCTCACAGGGTTTTCAATGGCTGATTGTTCCGACATTGCTTCAGGAGTGGATCGCCAAGTCCTTCTCCCATGTTCACAGTGCTTGAGGTCGAACCCAGGTGCTGAGAGAGTGCGGAGCAGCACTCTAGCCAGTGAGCTAAGGGCCCTGCACACTGATTTCCACAGTGGCTGCGCCCACCTGCATTCCCGCCCGCCATGTAGTAGGGCTCCTGTCTCCCCGCATCCTCCTTGGCATCTTTTGTTTTGGTGATAATGGCCCTTCTGACTGGGCTGAGACTGAGCTGAGTCTTGCAGGAAGGAGAAGGCTAATTATCACAATCCTTGGGCTAACCTCTAAGACTTGTGAAATCTCAGCAACCATTTCTGCAGAGCCCCACTCTTAGGCACTGGTCAGGACAAGCTCTGGAGAAGCCAAAGCCATGGGCAGACCAGGAAGCTGGGATATGAGCCAGACGGTCAGTGCACTGGGGTTTGCAGTGGGGCTCTGTGGGGCAGGGGCTCAGGCTGCCGGCATCAAAGAGCTACAGCAGACACCAGGCACGGTGGCGCACGCCTGTAATCCCAGCGGCTGGGGAGGCGGAGGCAGGAGGATCGCAAGTTCGAGACCAGAGGCAGTCTATGTAACTTAGCGAGACCCTGTCTCAAAAAGTAAAAAAATGGTTGGGGGACACAGCTCAGTGGTCCAGCACTTGCAGAGCATACAAGCGCGAGGCCCTGGGTTCAACCCCCAGTACCACCCAAAAAAACAAAATAACAAAAAGAGCTACAGCAAATGGTGAGTCCTGCCAAAGCCTTCGTTGGTAGCAAAAGCTCTCTCCACCTTGTCTTGGAGCCAGCCCAGGAAATAAGGAGAGGTGTGCAGGGAAAGTTACAAATCTTGTCGCCAGCTGTGGTTTCTCACACGCCTCTCTTAGAGAATCTTCTGTAGGGGGAGAAATGAGAGATGTGCAGGTCGATAGGCACTGATCCAGCAGGTCTTCCATCCCCGGTTGAGCCCTGGTCCTTGTGCGCCGCCTCCATGATCCCTCATCCCAGAAGCCGTTGACTCCAGTCCTCCAGACTCAGCCATGCGCTATGCACTTTCCAACCTCAGGCTCAAACGCAGAAACCGCAAGCTCCGGTCTCAGGATCCCATGCTGAAAACCACGGCTCCACTTCAGGAAAGGGGGGTTGGGGGCGCCTGCACAGCCCTGCTCAGAACCCTGCCCCAACCACGGCTTCCAGCATCCCACGAGGGACCTCCACCTCTGCTGCCTGCCCTCTGCTGCCTCCAGTCCACACCCGCCTTGCTTTTATCAAGTTCATTTACTCGGAATTTTCTAAATGCTCTGAGGAGGACAGTGTATAGATGAAGAAACTAGGATAGGAAACAGCATGGAATGTTCTGGAAAGTGCAGCCAGTTTGGTTTGGCCTGGGGCACATGGAGATATGGAGACAGCTTGAGGGGAAGGACTGTGGGGTCCTGCAGACTCCATTGGCTCCAATTCCACCACTTAGCAGAGCTGCGTTGGGTAAGTTCCGTAGCCACCTGACTTTGGGCTCCTCATCTGTCAGAGAGAGAAGGTGAGGCTGCCTTGCAGATCTCTGGCGAGAATGACTGAGGTTGATGTAAATGCTGCAAACATCACAGCCATGGGCACATGGGGAAAGAGGTCCTTCAACTCTATTGGGGATTTTTTTTTTTTTTTTTTTTTTTTTTTTTTTTTTTTTTTTTTT